>VZUI01023886.1:0-72651 GCA_013401135.1 Cettia cetti | reverse complement strand
TTTGGGATTTGGGATGGGGATGTGGGATTTGGGATGGGGATGAGCCTGTGAGGGGCAGTGTGGTGTGGGATGCATTGGCAGGCACGGGTGGGTCCGGGATGTGTTTGTGGGTGTGAGGAGGCAGGGCTGGGAGCCGCGGTGGGACAGGGACAGGGACAGGGACAGGGACAGGGACAGGGACAGGGACAGGGATGTGAGCAGAAGGAGGATGGCAGCGGGCAGGGAGGGCAGCGGGCTCTGGGGTGTGGGTGGCCGGGAGCCAGCAGTGGGATTTGGGATGTGGCAGCAGCGCCCCCCCGCTCCCCTCCCGCGGCCCCGGCGGAGCTGCCTCAGCACAAGGCGGCAGCTGGGGCCTGGCTCTGCTGCCTGATGCGGCCGATGATTAATGGCCCTTAATTAGCGCCGTTAATCGAGCTGGGCAAACGGTGCCGGCGAGGGGATAGACAGGCCCCGTGCCGGGGGGGGACTCGAGCAGAGGGCTGCGATGCCTCCCCCCTCTGCGGAGCTCCGGGGGCGCTGCAGGCTCCGGCTCCATCCCAAAGAAGCGGCGAGGG
Organism: Cettia cetti; assembly: GCA_013401135.1. Classification (NCBI taxonomy): domain Eukaryota; kingdom Metazoa; phylum Chordata; class Aves; order Passeriformes; family Sylviidae; genus Cettia; species Cettia cetti. The sequence goes on along the minus strand of VZUI01023886.1, from coordinate 72,097 downwards.
GCCGGGATTTGGCCGTGTTGGACAATCCCTGGCTGTGTCACTGCCAGAGCCAGCAGCTGTCAGGAAACCTCTCCTGACCGGGAAATGCTTCCCCTGCCTCGGGATGGCCACGGCGAGGGGAGGGTGGGGAAGGGCTTGGACCAGAGGGATGGAAAAAACGCTGGGAAAAGCACAGGGCTGAGCAGCATCGCCCTTCCCGGGGCACCCGGGACAATGACCCCGGGGCTGGCGGCCAGAGCCGCTGCCACCGCGGGAGGGTTGAGGGTTGGATTCACCCCCAGGGGAGCGCTGTGGGGTGCAAGAGGGACTGTCGGGAGCGGGGAGAGTGGCTGCTGCTCCCCGCAGCGCCTCTGCATCCCAATCCCTGCGGGAAGCGGGGCACAGGGATGCCTGTGAAGGTGCGGGCCCCTCCCCTGGCGTCACCGCCCCTGTCTCCACAGGGACCATGCGCCCCGTCCGCAGGAACTTCTACGACCCCTCCTCGGCGCCGGGGAAGGGAATCGTGTGGGAATGGGAGAACGACAACAACTCCTGGACTCCCTACGACATGGACATCTGCATCACCATCCAGAACGCCTACGAGAAGCAGCACCCCTGGCTGGACCTCTCCTCCCTGGGCTTCTGCTACCTCATCTACTTCAGCAGCATGTCCCAAATGAACCGGCAGACGCAGCGCAAGCGGCGGCTGCGGCGCCGCATGGACCTGGCCTACCCGCTGACCATGGGCTCCATCCCCAAATCGCAGTCCTGGCCGGTGGGCGCCAGCACGGGCACCCCCTGCTCGTGCCCGCAGTGCCTGCTGGTCAACAGCACCCGCGCCGCCTCCAACGCCATCCTGGCCTCGCAGCGCCGCAAGCTCTACCCCGGCGCCGTCCGCCAGAGCAGCACCTTCGCCGGGGGAACGCTGTGGCCCGCGGGGACCGGGGCGCCGGCGGCGGTGGCGGGGGCCGCGGCCAAGGGGGAAGGGCTGCGGGTGGCGGGCGCGGGGTTCGCCCCCGGGCAGGGCGGGCCCGGCGCGGCGCTGCCCGGGCAGTCGTGGAGCGGGGCTGGCGCTGGCGCCTTGCGTTGCTTTGGAAGGGGGATTCGTGCCCGTGCCCGTGCCCGTGTGCGCCGCGTCTCCAGCGCAAGTACTCCCGTTCCCCGCTCTAAAGGGACACCGGGGCGGGCGGAGCAGGTGCGAGGGGCGGAGGGTTTGTATTTCGCTTTTGTATTTGTCTTGGCCCTAGAATGCTTCTGAGCAAGTCACAGGCTGTTGAAGAAGTGCCTTGGAAATGGCTTCATGGCTCAAGGCACGGTCCCACAACCTGTGCTTAAGGCCACAGAGGAGTGCGTGAAGCTCTTCTGGTTGATGACAGAAAGAAGACGTTCTTCCAAGTTTCAGGAGGATGAAACTCCTCCATGTGTGCACTTCGTGTTGATGAGGATCTATGGAGTTTATCCATCTACTGATGACATAATTAACAGTGTGTGCACTGAAGTTTCTTGCTTTTTTTGTCCGCGCAGTTTATATTTGACAGAGCAGGTCCATGACGTGCGCGGTCTGGCCTTGCCGAGCAGCTGCGGCACTGCCGGGACAGCTCGTGTGGTTCAGCGGCATTCCTGGATGCCTTGGTTGCTCCTGCACTCTGTTGCCTTGGTGAACTGCTGGGTTCCCTGCTAATCTTCTGTGGACTGTTAGCTTTCTGACCTTTCCAGGTATTGGATCAGATGAGATGTAATTTGGAATTTCGTAATTAGTTTCACGTTAAGCCCTGGTTTGATCCAGCAAATCGCAGGTTGTTTTCCGAGCTTGAGCATTGTTTTTGGTGCGTGTCTACCAGCACGATAACATCTTAAAGGCTGCTGGTGTGATAGTACTATCAAAGTTACAGGGATTCTTTAGAAAGTTTGATAGCTCAAGAATTACCTTTTTTCTCCGTTTATTCCAGTTGAACTTGTATGACGTAAGTGGAAGTGGCATAGCATTTTTGAAGAATGTATAGAGCAGCAAAGCAAGAGCAGTGTGGGCAGCATGCTCATCTGAGAGCAAATGTGTTCCTGGTTTATGGTTGTTCATCTGCAGGTAGGCATGACTGATTTTCCTCTTCTTGAGCAGGCATCACTTAGCAGTCTGTGCAAAGATCTTACTGTTGATGACAGAGAGAAGACGTGTTCATAGGGTGAAACTCTTGAACTTGTGCAGTTAGATCAAATCATGTTCAAAGGAATTTATTGGTCTGTTGTTGACATAATTAACTTCTAGGAATTAAATAAACTAGTCAGTTAATTGAATTGTAGATTTAAGATCAATGGCAACAATGCAACACATACAATACTAGCTAGGCACTTGAAAAATGTTAACAAATGCTACAAATATTTAAACAGCTTTCTGTATCTAATTCCAAGGAATTGTCTAATTGTGTTCTCTCCTGTTGCCACAAGGACGCTTTCACACTGTTGCATGCACACACAGTACCCTGTCTCAGGAGGTCTGCATGTGCATCTCCAGCATCCTCCCCTCTTCTGGTTGCGAGGGTTCTCTTGTTCCCACATGCTGTCTGCGGGAGGTGTGGTTGCTCCAGGTTTTTGTGTCTCTATGTAATCTACTGGTCCATTCACCAGTGAAAAAAACCCTCTTTCCAAGGTCACATATATGCACCAAATATGTGTATGGCTTCTTTTTGCACACTTTATTGTTGCTATGCTAGCCAGAGTAGAAAGCCCACAATGTCTTACAGGAATCCTGGCTGGTCTGCCAGATGTAGGCAGAGGTCATAACACTGCTAGGCAACATCTGACCATGTCAGACCACATCCTGGCTGCTGTTCCTTCTGTTGCCTTCTCCATCCCCCGTACTGTTGCAAATTTTTGTGCTTCTCAAACATTAACAGCTTCCCAAGCTGACTCTTGTTCTAACACTCTTGTTGGCAATGCCTGGGCTATAATGTTGGCAGTTTACTCCTCAGTTTTTCTTGTGTAGAAGGTTTCTGTGCTATGGTGTGGTCTTAGTGGGAAACTGATGATCTTTCTCCCTTTCTGAGGGATGAGAAAGAGTGTAGTAATGAAGCACCGCTGTCTTTATTGGTTTTATCTATTTGTGGTTGGGTGATGCCACCTGCTGACAAGAGAGTTAGGTGAAAACACAGCACAGTAACAGGATGAAACTGTGTTACTACAGGGATCTGAAGTTATTTAAACTGTATTTATGCTAATGATTGTAATTAGTGCATTTCTTTCCTTTGGAAAAGGAAGGTGAAAAATCGTTTTGAGGATTGTTTTGATGGATGCACCTTCTGTGCACACACATGCATGAAACCAGTTATGTAAAATGAATTTATTTAAAGGTGACTGTTAAGGTAACTACTAATAATTTTAGATAATATATGTAATTATTTTAAAATGAAAACTAAGATGGAAAACATAGTAGAAGAAAATACAATGAAAACCTCAAAATTTTCTAGTAATCACATTTTTCATGAAATTCTTGTATGATACAGGCACTCTTAAGAACCTGTCACTTAATTTTGCTACTTTGAGGTATAATTACGCTTAAAAAAAATTCCTGTAGGAAAAACCTTCTGCAGTACTATGGGGAGAAATAACCTGCCCTATCAATGGAGTACAGTATTCTTACAAAGTTGCACTATGTTTGTTTTCTCTTGAGAAGAAAAAAAAAGGAATACCTCAAATTATGTAGCCACAGGTTTCCATAACTCAATGTGTCTGGTGAGCACACTGAGTGTTTTCTGTAGTTGGAACTTTGTGGAAGCAATAGGTGAAATACAGCAAATTGGGCCAAGGCATGGGAGAGATTGGGGACTGAAAATTTCAGGTTGGGAACTGAAAATTTCTCAGTACTACTTCTAGGTATTTGAGTTCTACTGCACCTCCTTAGCAATGAAAAAATACTGACAAAAAAATTAATTTGAAATATCCGCCCTACAGACATTCTGCTTCTCTCTCTTACTTACTGCTGCCTCAAGTGTGACGTCTGTGGTGTTCTCTCATCAAAATAATGGAAGAAAACTTCTTGAATTCAAATTTTCATGGGGCAGGTGAATGGATAAGGATATGCATCTCATTCATCCTGCAAGGAACTTGGTGACTCCATGGCAGATTTCTCTAAGATTGTTTCTTTTACAAGAAAAAAACTCCAAAGAGCCAATTCTGTAGTTCACAGAATCACATAATAGTCTGCGTTGGAAAGGACCCAGAGGTATCATCGAGTCCAGCTTCTCCGAAGTGAATGGCCAATGTGGGGATCAAAACCAACACCTTGGTGTTATTAGCATTGTGTTCTGACCAACTGAGCTAACCTCTGGGTCAGGTTGCACTTGTGTAAGGAGCTCCTTTTTGAAATACGAAATTAAAGTCAGTGTTTGTGCTCCAAAATACGTAGTGGACAATAAAGTGTAAAGTCATTGCAGCAAAAAATACTGATTTCAAAAAAGAAGAAACTGAGCATTTATTTTTTTTTTCCCTCAGGCTTTGTAGTTTGGATTCACCAGGTCTATGTTTTGTTTTCAAAGACAGCTCTGAAAATAGAACAAAGCAGTCATTAACTTGAAATGGAATATATATAAAAATATAATAAAAATAGTATCTATTTTAGTTTAAAAAGTTTTCATGTTATATTGTTTACAAACTAGATTCTTGGTATCAGAGATACTGTAATGTTACTGCAGCATCAAGGCAGTACAGCACACCACATGTCCTTTGCAACCTGATCTACAAAGCTTGCTTGTGAGAAATAGCTTTACTTCAGAGTAGATGCCTCATTTCCAAGTTGAACACCAATGTTGCTATCTTTATCTCTTTTTAATCTTATAAACAAAGTAAAATCTTACTGTTCTGCTTACAAGAAATTCACTTTTTAAATTCTTTTTTCCTCTGCAGTGTCTCTAAAAATATAAAATGTGCTGTGAGTTGAAAAGGAGGTTTTTGCTCCTCTATGCAACACAGAAGGGGCAGGCAAAAGCCATAGCTGAGGAAATATGGCAGCAAGCAGGTGCCCATGGACTTGAAGCTGATATGCACTGTATAAGTGAAATGGATAAGGTGAGATACTCCGTGGTGTTTTGAAAAATATGTATTGAAGAGCTGAATTCTTCTTCACATGCTAGAGTGGTAGGTCTTGATAATCCTGAAGGCTAGCAGATGCACCCATCAAAAAAACACCATCTAGTGTCAAATTTTTATACTTTGTGAATCAGTAATTTCAACCAATATTCACAGTAGTTACTTAATCGCCTTCTGCCAAAGATATGTCTTGTGATTTTTGTTACTAAAACTGCAAATTAATGTCTTTATTTCTCTTCTAACAATGATTCAGCGACTTCTTGAAAACTTTTTATGTATGCAGCAGTGAATTAATTCTGTATTTACAGCTCAGGTCTGCTGTTACTAGAAATGATGCTTCTTTTTCTTGTTTGTTTGTTTGTTTGATTTTGGTGTGATTTGGTTTTTGGTTTTTTTATGTGTGTGATTTTTGATTGGATTTTGTTTGTCTGTTTGTTTTGTTCTATTTCTTTTGTTGCATTGATGTTCTGTGTTCTGTTAGCTGTGGGCTCCAGCATGACCCAGAGCTTTTTGTGGGTCTTGTGTTGCTTAGCATATGCACTCATTTCAATTCCCACAGAACTCACTTCAAGTTAAATTTTAGAACAAAATAAAAAGCTTGGCTGGAACAAGGAAGTGGCTTTTTATTACTTGCTGTTATCCAAGAGTAAGGATGTGAAAACTTAGTTCTGTAACTAAGCATTATGGACTGTAATTTCCTTCACAAAGTACTCTCAACTGTAGGGCCTCCAACAAAAACATATAAAAGACAAACAATCAAAACTTGATAGCCTGGTATTTCATATGAGATGAGGAGAAAATAACATATAAAAGAAGGGGGTTTTATGCACTTGAAAATGTGAGACATTTTGAATGAATGTGCAGTAAGAATGTAGCTGAGTGTTAGAAAGAGACTTTTATGCAGTCAGCAGGGAATGTGAAGATTCTCCTTATATTCATGCATTTAATTTCTTTTGCATTTGACAGGTTTGAGGTTTGGAGATTAGTTTCAGGAAGGTGATAGTCAGAACATTTCTAGCCCTGTTATTGGCCTGCCACTTAAATAGATGTATTTTGCCAAATTTGGCAAGACAATTAAGAGCTGCAAATTAATTATGAATTGAGAATCTGAGAGTTGGTCATTGAGGAAAAAAGTAATTTCTGCAGCTTTGTAAAATTTTTCACATATAAGCTTCTGGGCTTTCCCCCCTACTTGTCAGTTAAAAAGTCTGTCTTTATGTGGCTTTTGGGTATTTTCAAACCTTGTGAAGGTCTGTGGATGGAATAGGTGGTTACAGAGGCAGTAATAGTAATGTGATCTTCTTGCCATTCAAAAGTGAATGGTCAAATACTGCTCGGGTCTCAGGAACACTGGCAGTTTCCAAGTAGTGTCTCTCACCTACAGTCCCAGGGATGAGATAAGGTAATAAATCTTTGGTTGGTTACAGTGATTATGTTTTATAAGGATGGAAATGAAGTAGAAGTGAAGTAGGAGCAGTAAAAAAATGGGAGGCTAAATGGAGATCATATTGGGTCACAGTGTGTGCAGTCAGCCTTGTATGAGTTATCTAATAGGTACATTTGTCATGATATGTATTATTTTGGATGAGACAAACCTGGCTGTCTGATCCCATCCTCTTCTTTCAGCAACCATACACAGCTTGAGCAGGCTGCTCCTTGCTCTTGTGTGACGTTGCTGTCCTCAGCTGAGGAGAACGTTTGAAGGAAAGAGAAAGAATGAGACAAACATGAAAAACAAAGGATATAGGAAAAAGTGGAAGGTAGAGTAAAAAGCTGTGTAGTTGTATTAGGTTCTTGCTGGTCAGGTGATGTAGCAGACCTCACAGTAATTGACACAAATTATTGCAGAACCTGTGTCATCAAATGCTTGGTTTTCAAAAGGTGCCTAAGTTTGCAGAGAAGACAGTGGAGTAAGCAAGAATTTAGTGAGCTAATCATGCCTCTGTTCTGATACACCACTGTATAATTCCCGAGCTTGTATCTTTTTTGTTTTTTTAATGGAGCTCATTTGAGTGTATATTGTCATGTGATTTACTTTTCTTTGTAAATGCAGCAGTCACCTCTGGCAATGCAGAAGCTGTGGGTTTCTGCAAATCAAATCAAATCAAAAAAATCAAATCAGGTGCGGAATTTTTGAAAATCTAAGTCTTTATTGCAACAGGACCCTTAAGGCTTTGGTTTTTTGTACAACTTAGAGTTCAGTTTTGAAAGTCTCAGGATTTTGTAAGTACTTGGAGTTTGCCTGAACTTGTAAAAGACATAAAGCTCTGTTGGGAAGGTTCCTGAACCACAACTCACTGAAGTCTGGCAAAGTGCCCAGGGAATATCCTTGCATGTTTACACTGTTCACTTGTGCTTCTCTAGGCCTCTGCTGTAGGCCACTGTCAAAGTCTAAGACATGTAGTAATTTAAGTTTACCATGCAACTGCTTTTAGCTTCTTCAGGAGAGAGTTGGAAACATTGCCAACAGCAAAACCACTTTAGTCTGTTTCTGTGTATTCCTAGCTTTTTTGGGTTTCTAGGTGTCAGGTAATTTTTTACATGACTTGACATGGAAAAATTTGAGTGATTTAATGAGGGAAGTGTTTAGAACTTAACTCCTCAAAATCTGGAGTTTTGAATTGCAGTCTTGAAACTGCTCTGAGTGAAACACAGCTCCTCTTGCAATCTTTCTTCCTATTATGATTCTATTATTTTTATTAAACTTGGAATGCTGAGAGATAATTTAAACTACAACCCACAGGGAGCAGTAGAAGGAGCTTACGTTGCTTATTACGGCAAAAAGGAGGCTAAGGAGTGATCTAATAGCAGCTTATGTGGGCCAGATTGGACAACAGGAGGTCAAATCCATTGGATGCGACCTGATAAACTCAGATTTGACACTAGTGGAGAGGTTCTGTATGGAAGAAGCTGCCCAGAAAGGGCAATCTCTACCCTTAGAAGTTTTCGAAATGCAGCCCGTGAGAGCTGACCGAGTGCAGCGCTGTTAGTCACACTTGGGGCATGGGGTGGGATGAGTTGTTCTCCAGAGGTCACTGCCAAACACAGGACTGGAGCTGTGTTTCGCAGAGGTAACCACCCATAGGCCATAGGGGTGCTGCAAGAGTGATTCGTGCACCTGACCCACAGCACACTGCATAGTGCTGCAGCATGCTAAAGATGGGAGAGTCAAAGGTTCTAAGTGCTTTTTACATGAGAAGTAATAAAGGGTTGCATGAGATCCGAATTTACGGGACTGACACACAATCCCTTCTACAGGCAGTTATTGTCAACCTGGTATAATGGGCTAGCCCCCATGAAATTCTGGATAATGTGGGAGACCAGTGTTAGCAAAGGAGAGACAAGTGAACTGAGGGAAGGGTGAGTGGGCAAAAAGGCCAAAATCAGCACAAGTGAAAATAATAAAGATCTAATGGTTTGAAATTGCATTAATCAGACTGTAGAGCACGGTGTCTGATTATCACTCTTCAGAGCTACCTTAGTTCCCCCAAAAGCTCTGGGGGGTTTTTGGGTATGATGATCTCAAAGGTCTTTTCTAACCTAGTTAATTCTGTGATACTGTGATTCTGTAACATGGAAGTTATCAAACAGGACCAAATGATACTTAAGGGAATTTAGAAATGTGCCCTGCAGTTTGTATGGCCACACTCCACTTGTCTGTGTGATTGTGATCATATATACAAAAATACTTTTTCCACTTGACAAACAAAATACTGTAAGAACTGTGTATTTCAGCTGTCTGAGTGCAGTTGTGAAGTATTCTTTGTGTATGTACTAGCCTGCTCAAAATGCTGCCCTTGGGCATCTGTGTGTGGGATCATAGGCTATTTCAGGTTGGAAGAGGCTTCATGAGGTCATCCTGCAACAAGGTCAGTTGAGGTCAGAGCTGGTTTTTCAGGGCTTTATCAAATCTGGTCTTGAAAAACTACAAGTATGATTGTAAGTTGCATCCCAAAAATTACTTGTAATTACTTGAAAGACTTTCTGTGGCTTAATATAGGTAAAATGAGATTAAAGGGTTTTCTGTGTACCCTGGGGAAGACGAAACGTGGGAGATGAGTATCTAAGGTCATAATTATGTATCAAATGACACCTTGTAACTAAACTTGTTCTATTGCTTGTAGTATAACCTGGAAACAGAAAAGGATCCTGTAGTTATTGTTATTTCCACTACTGGGACAGGAGACCCACCAGATACTGCCCGCAAGTTTGTAAAGAAAATTCAAGACAAGACCTTGCCTCCTGACCATTTTGCACATCTCCAGTATGGATTGCTAGGTGACTTGATATTCTCTATATTATTGCAGACGTTGTGAGTCAGTGAAAAATTTTTTTGTTTTTATTTCTGAATAGGTGGTTTGGGCTTTTTTAAGTGCTTATAAAACATTTATTTTTATAAACAGCAGTTTTATATAATGTCCTCTATGAGCAATAAAGGAAAAACATCATGAAAATTATCTGAATGTAAGCTACCAATGTAATTTTTTATAGCTTAATTTTCTTTGCATAAAAACCATATGATGTAAGCTATCTATAACTATTTGAAGTTTAAATTTCATGTCAAGTCTCTGCAGAGATTAGTAAACTAGATTAGTTTACTTGCCTATGTGAATAATTTGGCGTTTTTCTCTACAGAGGGAAAGGCAGTATAAAATGTTCTTAAAAGTAAAAACCTTTAATCTTCCCATCCCTTTAAATTTGCGATAGTACTGTAGTTTTGAATGTTGTATGCATCAAAGGAATGAATGTATCTTCAGCTTAAAGACAGATAAGCAAAATACAGATTTGGCAGAATGCATGATGCATCTTGAGCTGCTGGTAGGGTTGGTTTGTTGAGTTTTCAAATTTCATTTATAAATGAACTCCAGTAATGTCTATTTGAACTTAGGTTATTTTTACCTTACAAGTTTAAGTTGATAGATGGGAGTGAGGAAACTTCTAAGTTTCTAATTAGGAAGGGACCCATTAGAAGGAAATTTCTACTGGGTATATAATGTTGAAGTCCAAACTATATGCATCCTAATAATGTAGCATTTTGAGAAGCTGTTAAGCTGTTTCCTAGTTATACATTATAGTTTGTGAAATGGTCAGGTTTTTCATAGCTGCGTATGGGTATAAGTAAAGATAAGTATTGTATTAACCCTGAATTTTATTATGGCAAAATTTATTAAATTACAATGTGATTCAAGTTATCAGTCTTAAAATACGTTCATGGTATCCATCTAAACTGGTCCAATGAAATGTTTGCTCCAAATACTGTACTTGATAAAAAGCAGAAGTCCTCTTAAAAGGAAAAAAAAAGGCTATTATAAGGAGAGAGGAATGCTCCATTATTAGGTGGCAGCATGGTTTAACTGCTGCCAGAAACCAATCCCCACCCAGCTGCTCTCTAACTCCCCCAACCCCTCCCTGGTGGGATGGAGGAGAGACTGGAAAAGGTAAAAGTAATGACACTCGTGGATTGAGATAATGACAGTTTAATAGGGAAAGCAAAAGCCATGAACACAATTAAAGGAAATCAAGAAATTCATTCACCCTTCCCCATGGGGAGCCAGGGTGTTCCAGCAGTCTCCAGCAAAGCAGAGCTCCATCACACATAGCAGTGGTTGTGAAAATAAATGTCATCACTGCATATGTCCTCCCCTTCCGTATTCTTTCCCCAGCTTTATGTGCTGAGCGTGATGCCATGGGGCATGGGATGTCTCTTTGGTCATCCTGTTGGGGTCATCTGTCCCAGCTGTGTCCATTTGTGCACCCCACCCTCCTTGCAGGAGAGGAGAGGCAAGGTGAGGCCTTGTTTCTGTGCAAGTTCTGCTCAGCAATAACTAGAACATCCCTGAGTTACCAATACTGTATCCAGCACAAATCCAAAATACTGCCCCATACTAGCTATGATGAGGAAAACTAACACTATTCCAGCCAAAACCAGCACAAGTGGAAATAATAAAGATCTAGTGGTTTGAAATTGCATACAAGAAAGGGTCAGTCTGTCAAAAATTCTGATAGAAATGGTGAAGCAGTGGTGTGGATTACTTCGAGAATTTGTGAGGAAGGACCTAAAACCAGTGGTCTTTAGGATTGTTCGGCAAAGATCTCTAAAGGATGATTGATAATTTTTCCAGGGTGGGTCAGTGATTTGGTTGACCTCTTAAAATCATGGATCTTCTGTGGACATACCTCCTGAGTGCATGGAATGTTCAACTTGTAGCAAAGAGCATCTTCATCTAAAACAGCTTCACAACAGTTAAGAAGCAGAAAACCCAGTGCAAGTAAAACAAGATCTACAAAGAAATCTTTCCTGCAGAGGAAATTGCTGAACTATATTTCCTCATGCAGATTTTTCAGCTTTCTTCTTGTTTGTAATCACTGCTATGTTTGATCCTCTTTTTTTCCCCAAGTTTCTAATATTTTTAAATTTCTTTTAATACTCTCTCATATCTGTCTCTGACATTATTACTAACTTAATCCTGAAAGATAATTCCTTTTAGTAATTCAGACATAATTTATCAGCTTTACTTCTTTAAATATTTTAATTCCTTACATTTTTCCTGTTAGAGGAATTTTGTATTTTTTAAAAGCCTCAAACTCAAGCAGTATTCTTCTGAAATGTGAAATATTGAAAGCAAAGTGTTTTCAGAGTATCTCTCTGTCTTATGTTTGGGAAGTAGGTGCCACTTTTTCCACTAGACCAGATTGCTCAAAGTTCCATCCAACATGACCTTGAACACTTCCAGGGATGGGGCATCCACAGCGTCTTTGGGCAACCTGTGCCAGTGCCTCACCACCCTCACAGTGAAGAATTTCTTGCTAACATCCAATCTAAACCTACTCTCTGTTGGAAGCCATTCCTTCTTGTCCTGAAATGTCCTTGTAAAAATCCCCTGTGTCTTTTTTGTAGGCTCCCATCACGTACTGAAAGGCCACAATCAGGTCACTCCAAAGCCTTCTCTTTTCAAGGCCGAACAAACACAATTATCTCAGCCTTTCCTCCTAGGAGAGGTGCTCCATCCCTCTAATCATCTTGGTGCCCTGTTGTGGACTTGCTCCAACATATCTGATTCTTCTGTTTGCCTGCAGGAAAAGTGTCCTGACTTTGTGTACCCTGGGAGGCTGCCTGATTGACATGATTCCTCTTTCCTTGAATTTGCTAGGTCTGGGAGATTCTGAGTACATGTTCTTTTGTAATGGTGGAAGGACAGTAGACCGCCGACTTCAGGAACTTGGTGCCCAGCATTTCTATGACACAGGATTAGCAGATGACTGTGTAGGGTAAGAGCAGAATGGGTTTGGATTTTATTTCTTCATGATGCAATATTTGTGTAAGCATTTGGCTAAACGTTCTGAACCGTTTGAAGTCCATTGAAGCTGGATACTCAGCGCCTCACAGAAATGAGTTCTGCCTGAGCACAGTGCGCCTTTTCAGTCTCAGTTGCCATTAAGTAAAACTCCATTTTTGAAGTGTGAGGAAACAACTGTAATGCTTCGAAAAATAGTATTTAGCAGTTTTAGAAATTGAATAAGTCACAGTAAGTAGAAGGGTTTGAAAATGTAGTTTATTTTTTTCTTCTTTTTTCTTTTTTATCTTTTGGGGATGGGCAGAGGATCACTTTAGAGTAATTATGTAAGAAGATTTCTCTCCTTGCTGTAGAGGAATTATGTAAGAAAACAACTCCCTGTTCTGCTGTTCTTTCTGGCCGGTAGGCTGCAGTCTTGGCTTAGTTATTTTGAACTGCTGATTATATTGATTCTGTGCATGATGATGCAAGGCAGTTGAACACAAACATTGTCATAACCATAAAACTTATCTTTTGTGTTCTGAAATAATAAAAATGGGCCATTAGTGTAAGCTATTGATTGGTCTGTTGCACAATGAAAAGTTGCATATCTGCTGCCATTCCTTCAACTTTCTGTCATAAAGTTCAGTATATGAAAATAGAAATGAGAAACTGAAGGAAGAGCAAGGCTGTTATACATTTTAGACTTCATAAATGTACATAGTGATAACAACTAAATAATTTTTTTTTTTTACGAAGAAGTAATCTTGGTAACAGTTGCAGATATATATTAAAAATGGAAGATGAATAGTGTTTTTTGCTTTTGTGGTCTTTTATTATTTGTAAATTAACAGTCCAGGAAGTCACAATAGTTGATCCATGCATTTCTTCTTTTTTTTCCCCTCCATTCCAGTTTGGAATTAGTGGTTGATCCTTGGATTGATGGACTTTGGGTTGCCCTCAAGGAAGCATTACAATTGCAGAAAGAGAAAGAAGGCATGAACAGTGCTGTCGATGCTGTTTCCAGCTCTATCTCTACAGCTCATGCTGTGCATGAACTAAAGCTAAGCTCTGAAGTACAGAACTTGAAGCTAGAAGATGAGGGAACAAGGGCTTCTGATACTCTGTCACGGAAACTGGATGACATCAATCCTGTTGCTCCAGCTAGAGACACTGAACCTTCACTTGTTCATTCTGTCCCTCCTGTCTCTCAGTCTGCTCTTAACATTCCTGCCCTGCCACCAGAATATATAGAGGTGGAGTTTCAGGACACCCAGGGTGAGGTAAGGACTTCCCTTTGAATGATGGACGCCTCTGGCTCTTGCAGGAATATGAGTGTATACTCCTACATAAGGCTTGAAAGAGCAAGTGAATGCTTACATAATGGAGATATGTCCCCAAATGCAGAGGCTTTTGAATTTTAAGTAAAAAGTCCATTTATATTGAATGTAGGAGCCGCCATATGGGTTATGACACTTATGCCAAGATATAATTCAGCTAAATAATAAGTTGGTATTGCACTGTCAGAAAGGAAAGAATTCAAATCTCTGTGGCTTATAACAGTGAGAACATCTTGCTGTAGTGAGAAGTACAGTAAAGTTTCTGTTCAAATTTTTAGTACTTTCAGAATGTGCTAAGAGGCTGTAAAATTGCTCAAAATCTTGCTGCTTACTTAGTAACGGAGAAACTTGTCATTGTGCAATCATGGTCATTATTTTACTGTGGGAAATGGAAGATGAACTGTAGATCAAAAGCTGGTATTGAAGCCACGTTGAATAAAGACCTGCTGTACTAAGAGAAGAGTTACCATAAGCTGGAAATCATCTCCAGCTGGCAAGGATGACTCAAACTTTTCTGGTTGCCTGAAAAGGGTAGATGTTTCAGTTATCCATGCAAGGAAGCAGTGAAGTCTGGCTGCTCTTTAATGGCAGAGACCCAGGAGCTGAGTGTGCTAATACAGCCTGCATTGCTACCCAAGCAATGCAAACCAGGAGGTGGCAGCCAGGATCAGCCAAGAGTGCAGATCATCAGGCAAGTTTGTGGAAATCTTGGCCCAAGCCAAGAAACTGGTCATAAGACGCAGGCCTGGACCGACAGGGTCCTGTTGATCTGTGAGCATGGTCGTGGTTGAGCTGCTGACCAGTACTGCTGTAATGTAGCTGAGGCCAGGACTGAAGAACCAGTCCTGAGCTGAGGTGGGGTTTCTGGGCCCAGTCCTCTGGTGTGGCTGCTCATGATCATGAAAACCCTTTAGTATCCTCTGGACTCTGACACTCTCTCTGTTGAGACGGTTAATGGAAATGCTGAGAGAATCACTTACTCTAGCTAATATAGTTATGGAAAGGTGTATGGATTTAACTGCTGGATAATTTTGCTTTTCTTTTAAACCTCGTATTGTTGGTTTTGCTGGGATTGTTGAATTTAATAATTCAAATTAAATTCTTAGAGATTTAGAATTTAGAGGTACTCTTCTATTAAAGACTAATAGTTGTGTTGAATGTGCTGCTACACTCTTTTAAAGATCCCATTTTCTTAAAGTCAGCATATATTCAGACTGATCCCTGAAATATTTCATCAGGTTCTAATACTGATGCCTTAACTTTTCTGCATGTAGAAAAAAAAGTTAATTTTGCTTTTAAACAGCAAATGGAAAAAGGTGAATCTGCTGATGTGGAACTCAGTGACAGATTAAAGATAATAGTCCAGACTTCAGGTATAAAACAGGGAGGTTGTCTTGAGCCCTGGGAAGTATGAAATGCATGTTTGTGCTTTTTTCCTTTGGGACTATTTTTCACATAGTTGGCTAGACCTTGTAAACAAGTAGTTAGGGTCATGTTTGGTTTTGCAGGTAGCACATAATTCGTGTCCTTTTTTGGTATCTCACATTGCAACAGAAGCTATGGGTATTTTTTGCCAAGCATAGCTGATGTTGGTGTGTTTTGAAATGTATCAAGTGGAGGTTTGGATATTTCCAGAAACTCTCTGCCATTTAAAGAAGGCCTGATACATGATTTCTCCAGTTACTTAAATGATTTGTCTTAGGCTGTTGAGTCTCAGGGTTGAATTAACAAGGTGCTGCATACTAATAGCAGAGCAGCAAAGGTCTAAAGCATTTGTGTAAGATAATACAATTTAGCTTAAATCTTGATTTTTCGTTATGCCTTGAATTTGGCTTGGAGGGAATACAAATGTAGACAATTACAACAGTCCAGCTGATGCACAATGACTTGATATGACGCAAGCCATTAATCACCGTGTCAAAATCTTAAGAGAACAAAGAAACTTCCAACTGTTGGTCTCAAGTGATTCTCTTGTCTCACTTTTTAAATAGGAAATCTTCAGATTAACAAATATTCTCCTATTGGTAGGATAATTCCTTTACATTTGACGGAGTACTGTTATAGGCATTTGGTATCACTCCTGCCTCTTTTTATTTTTGTCTGCATTGATCTCAAATGAAACTTGCTGACTATAGTAATGGAGAAGTGAGGGCTGTAGTCTGATCTTCAAGTGACAGCCTTTGACATATGTGATCTGGAATTATATTCTTGGTGCCCATTTGTCATATTTGCCATTTATACCTGTGTAGAAATGTTGTGTTACAACATGATGCTGTCTTGTAGAGTGGGTTTTGCTCATTAGCTCTAATTTAAAACTCCTTTTATAAGTTCCCTGTAATAGTAGACCCCAAATGGACCCCAAAACCTTAAGCTGTAAACCTGCAATGATGTAGCTTCTGTTCTTACTTCCTATGTCCATTTTATGTACCTAATAGTCCTTTAATTAGGCAGGAGTTTTCTGGGGTTTAACATAAATGCCATTCTCTAATTGGCTATTTTCAAGGCAGTTCTTGAAAAATGAAACAGTTCACTGCATTTGATGATAATGCAGGCCCATTAGACTGTTCAAGCCTTCTGATTTTTTTTAATTGAATATATGCCAGCTATTGCTTAAATGTGATTTTTTTAAAAGAGAAAAACACTATGTATATAGAAGAGTCATGTTTTTCCTTATTGTTTGGAGTTGTTTTCTGAGATTGTTTCAGAAACAACCTGTACCAACACCAATTCCTGTATGTCATAGTAAGATGTCATAAAGCTGATTTGCATTTTTAGTGTAAGTTTTTGTGTCATCTTTTTTCAGAATCCGCATCTGTCTTCACTTATCTCAGAGGGAACAACCTTTGAAGTGCCAGTTACAAAAGCAGTGCAGCTCACTAGGGAAGATGCAATAAAGACTGCATTGCTCTTAGAGCTTGATATTGCAGTAAGTTGGTGATGGCTTTTTCTTTAGTGGGTTAAAATAAAGGGTGAAAAACATGTGTGTAATATATAATAGCTGAGGGGGGAAAATATTTATTTCACTGTTTAAAAAGAAAAAGTAATTTTCTATGCAATAGGATGTCAGCTTGCACTGATCCATTTTGTAAATATAAAGTTTGATTTATTTGCAGAAAAATAGGACTCTCTGGAAGTCAAAACAGGAACAAAGTGTCGAGTTAATTTTTTTGTTGTTCCATGGATATTATATTGAGTGAAATACTTTTATGGAGGGAATTTGTAGGGGGGAAGGACAGGAAATACTGAAAATGAGTAATCTTTCAGTTTATAAGTATACAACTTGAAGAATATTCAGAAACTACATAGTAAATTGTGACTGTTCATTATGGTGGGTAATCTACACAAGTAGTAATTTCACTAATGGTATCAAGTGAAAGGAATTGTTAACTCCTGAGCAATGTTTCTGCCTCTGACATCCCTTTGCTGTGGCTTGTCAACGTGCTACTCAGACTGTCAACCTCGGTTACCCTCAGTTAAAAAACTGGTTTAGTTTGTTCAGTGAAGATCATATTTTGTATACTGGTTTGAAGATGAAAGGCAGGCAGAGAGTGCTCAATATTACTTTATAAGAAACCTTGAAAAGGAAAGGATGTTGCTTTGGATTGTTTCTCAAATTGAATATTACTTTTGGGATATTTTGATTTTTTGGCAATTCTGTTGGGCTTTCTTAGCCTAATCTCTCTAAATATACCTGAGATGTCTTTAAATCTCAGATATAAATAGATTTTCTTAAGTTTCAAGCAACTGATTTTTGAGTGACATTTTGCATGTATTTGTGTGTGTATATGCATTCATATCATCATCACCCACCGGAAGTGTAAGCATTTTCTTGCCTTTTTCACCCAACATTCTTGTCAGTCTGTGTATGCAGGTCACTCACCTGATGCATAAGGGAAACATAATGATGCAAGTATAATTCTGCATGTTCCTTTAACAGGCAGAAGCTTGAGTTGCACACAAGAGTTTCAGCAGTTGCATATAAGAATCTCAGGCAGCTGAGTAGAATCTATGTCCTAAGATCTGAATTTTCACTGTTCTCTTGTCTGGTCATTTTTTTTTTTCCTCCAAAAAATAAAAATAATTTTGGTCATTTCTGTCACAATTCATCAAATAGTTTAACTAGCAAATTTTCTTTTAGGGATGATGTATCTCTATAAAAAGTTGCATTAATTATGAGGACTTAATTTCTTTGCTCTTCTCAAACCGGAAAATGTAGAACATCAGTAATTAATGATCTGGGCTGATTATATAACACAACCTCTTAATACGTATTTATTTTCCTTCTGTTTGGGCTGTTCAGCAGCTCTCATTAAAGAGTGTCCAAATATTTAAACCAGATAAGGAAAGACTTTTTCTAATTAGTAAGGTTAAGCCTGGAAAGAAAACATAAGTACTTAATTTCTGATGTGCTCAAAACAGCAAAGTGTTAGTACAGAGTAAAAGAATATTTGACTTAATGTGAACACAATATTAGGGAGGTTGTTGTCAGACATGGAAATGCCTTGGTTTGTAGTAAGATTTTATAGAACTGTTTCATGTTTTAAAACAGGATACAGCCTTTGAGTACCAACCTGGAGATGCTTTCAGTATAATATGTCCCAACAATGTCAGTGAAGTGGAAGAGCTTCTTCACATTTTGGGACTTTCTGAAAAAGGTGATGACTTCGTTTGTGTAAAAGTTAAGCAGGGCACTAAAAAGAAAGGTATGTCGTGATGCAATGTCATGGACCAGTGCTCCTTTCTGTGTGGGTAGGAGTTGATGTGCATGGTTTTGAACTTTTTTACCTTTAGTATAGGAACACTGTTGTCTTTCCATGCAGGCATGTTGGAAGTCACAATGATATGTCGAAAAAGGGAATGCATAAGAATGCTGTTGCTGGTTTTACTGTAGATGAGAGTGGATGAGCTCTTGACTGGGAACTGCAGCCTGGCATTGGCATTCATCCATCTCATTCTTACTCTGTGCTCCTTCATGTTTATGGAGATAAGGCCTTAATCACATAACCTCACAATCCCCCACTTGAAAGTAAAATCTCCTTGCACAACACTGCATGTCAATCTGTTTTACATCCTAAGAGGGCTGCACTCCTCAAGGACAAGCCTTAATGCTGTTGCAGGTTGCCTTCTAATGGACCTGTAGGTCTATGGATGTGTTCTGCTGAGTCTGATGATGCCATGCTTCAGAAAGAGTAGCTGCAGGTTCAGAGTGTACCTGTGTGCTACCATCTGGACCTGTGTGAATTACTCCATTCTTGCATTGCAGTTGGTGTCTTAATGGTGCCTTTATTTCCACAGGATCGTGTAGGGCTCCTTGTTGTTCTGGTTAGGGCTAAATCTGTTCTCAGTGTGTGATTCCCTGCATCTTTGAGGGCTGCACAAGTTGTCCATTAAGTGTGAGATGTGTGATGCTACTTTTGTATATTAATAGATGCACATTTTACATGTTTTTTGTTTTGTTGGTTTTTTTTTTTTTTTGTTTTTTTTGTTTTTTTTTTTTTTTTTGTCCCATTGAACTAGGAGCATCTCGTCCACAGCACATCCCTGAAAGAAGCACTCTCAAATTCATTCTAACTTGGTGTCTGGAAATAAGAGCAATTCCCAAAAAGGTATTTATGCGTTTTTTTCTTCTAAAGACAAGTTAGTAATTGTATGCTATGTGGTCTCTTACAGATCTGTCCATGCTTTGTGTGTAGTTATGGTATCTCTTGGTGAATAAGGATTGTCAGTTTGTATGCTGCTGTTTGTACTTTACTCTGAGAAACGTCACTTCTGGTAGTTTATCTGGCAGACATTCCCTTTTAATCAGAGGGAGCCACATCTGTCAAGTTCTGTTGCTCAAGAGACACATGTTGCTGTATGCAAATGTACCACAGTGTCCTTTACATTAGCTTGGTTGGTCAGAGCATGGTGCTAGTAACACTGTGTGGGCCCTCACTTAAGAGCTGGAGTCAGTGATCCTTGTGGGCCTCTTCCAACTCACAATATTGTGTGAAATCTGTGAAATTTTATAGCTTTTCTTTAACATTTCAGTAATCTTGCAGAATTCGAAGAAAGATTTTTGCTTTTATAGTATTTGTTCTCGCAACAGGTATATATTATTTTCCTTCCATTTTGTGCATGTAAAAAATTCAAAGCTTCTGACTGAAAATGCATCTGTATTTCTGGTATTGTAAAAACGTATTTTAAAGATAACTTTATATAAAAGACGAAGCTAAATGATTGTGTGGTCGGGTCTCTGAGGGAAATCAGTTTTTGGGAGGACCTTTTTACTCAATTTAGTGAATTTTACAGCAGAAGAGAATCTTCCTGTTGTTTCAACCTTTTCAAAACCACATTTAATGGTTTTGAAATTTTCTCTCAGCAATAAGAGTAGGCAGAGAGTACTGCCTGGGGAATATCACTGAAGCCAGTTTTTATAACCTGTCTGCTGTATTAAGTCTTCAGCCTAAAATGTGCTTTATGTAACTCCACACTCACTATTGTCTGGAAGCTCTGTGATTGAGCACACATTATTTTCCAAGTATTCCTTTGTGTAGAATGTCATCTGATTGCATTTGGTGTTTCCTATCACTTTTCTTTTATGCACTGTGTCTATTTCAGTCTTCCTTTTTTTTAAAAAAAACTTATAACTATTTACATCTTATCTTCACTTTATCTTAAAATGCTCAATTTAACTTTCCTTTAAGAACAGTTTGCAGTATCAGTATGTAGGCATAAAGTATAGAATGAAACACCACAACAACATTAACATGACTCATTTAATACTATACTTTATTTATAGCCATACCTCTTCTAAGATTTTTGTTACTTATTTCCTGGCTTCGGTAACTTAGCAAATGGTATTTTGTCTTGAATTGTGTTATAGAGCTGCCTAACTAAAGTGTAAATAGGGACAATAAGAACACCTTTCAAACATCTGCAATTTTGGGAGGAATGGCTTGTGACTGGTTTTTTTGTCTCTTCCTTGTTCAGGCTAAGTAGGATTTTCTGATGTGCTAGCTTGTTGCAGACATTAAAAGAGCAATCAAAAAATTTTGAGAAATAAAGTGTATTATCCATTAACCTAATTCCTGTCCTCAGGCAACCCAAATTTTTCCCAGTTTTGTGACCATTTTCCCAAATGGACAAGTTTTTTTAACCTTCACTCTTTCCTTTTTTACTTACAGGCATTTTTGCGAGCTCTTGTAGAATGTACCAGTGACACGGGAGAAAAACGGAGGCTTCAAGAGCTTTGCAGCAGACAAGGAGCCTCTGATTACACTCACTTTATTAGAGATTCTAATGTTTGCCTTCTGGATTTACTTCATGCTTTTCCAAGCTGCAAGCCTTCACTTAGCCTGTTAATTGGTAAAAGACTGATTTAGATTTAATTAGATTTGGTTTCTGAAAATGTGTCAGACCAAATGTTCAATTTCCCAAGAAAGGGGAGTAACTGTTCAGTTAACTGCTTTAGGAATATTATAGTTTCTATAGTGATCAAGCTGAAACTCTTGTTGGGGGACAAAGCTCTTTTCTACAGTTTGTAGTCTTTGGCTTTCTTTCTGCAAACATTCAGGTTCATACCAATGCTTTGATTCTGGATTACTCTTGTACATAAAAAGGAAGCATAAGGTGCTTGTAGGATTAGGGTCTTTATGAATTGATTAATCAGTTGCTTGCAATTAAAAAAGACACATTTTTACAACTCCTAATTTCTCTGCCTACTTGTCTTTTCTTGCACTTTTATCTGTTAAAACAGAATGGTTTTCCCAGTATATTTGTATTTATATTATGTCTAACCCACTCACTGGGTTTCTGATATAAAATACTGAAAGGATGAGACTACAACTCTGACCATGTCAAATACATCTGAAATTGCTGCCAACTGTTTTTCAAATTAAAATCCAGAGTTTCTTAATATGTTTCATAATATGAGTCAAAGAAATTGCTTTCTGTGTGCTTGCAGTCATCTTGTCCACCCTTACCCAAAATTGCTGAATGAGTTTACTGTCTTAAGTGATCTCACTGCACTACCTTTTCTTAGCTCTGCCTAGCAGCTATCTTATGTAGCAGAGCACTTTTAAAATATGTCAGGGTGTGCATGTATTGGCAAAAAAGGTAGTTCTGCTTATGTACATACATATATAGATATAAATGTGTGTGTGTGATATATATATAGGGGGTTGCTTTTTCAAAAAATGGCCCATGAACTCCAGTGTCTTGTTTTTTTAGCTGAGATTTCAAAACTTCACACAGGAAATCAGTGGTTTGAAACTGAGCTGGCACATCTGCTTCTAGGACATTATATATAGGAAACTTTCAATCAAGCAATCTCTATTGTGAGAGCTTTTGAGCTCATAGAAGAAAGCTGGGGAAAATTAAATTTCAAGCTTTACCTCATCTGCTAGCTACTGGCATCTCTTCTGTACACCTTATAATCACTTTTGTTTGACCAAGAAACCCATGAATTAACTGTTACGGTCTCATTGTATAGGATCTCTAATTAATGTTCCACAAAGTCTAAAACCCATTCAAAATAGAGTTCAGGTCTTAATTGATTGTTTCTGAACCATAAACACTGAATGTTACTAGGATAAAATTACAGCTAAATTAAAATACCTTGTAATCTGTTGTAGTGTTATATGTATATACATATATCTCATTTTATGATATCTTCATTGGGTTGAATCAAATAAGTGATTTCTTTTTTCTGTTCTTCAGAACATCTTCCTAAATTACAAGCCAGATCCTACTCAGTGTCAAGGTAATGAAATATTCAAATTATATCTTCTTAGCAGGGTTTTTTTCATGTGTGTTTGTGTATATAATCTGAGGAAGAAACAGAGGAATGAAGGAGAAAAAATAGTTGTGACCCTATTGCAAAAAACATTGTTTGACTGTTTCAAAGAATATTGACTGTGTGGCAAGGCTTTGGTTAAGTTCTCAAGAACAAGCTCACACACCTGTGGTAGGAATTTGGATTCCCTTCTGTAGACAGTGACCTGTGAGTCCAGCCTTAAGACAATTTCTAACTATATGAAAATATTATGCAGTTAACTAAACATTGAGAATCTTGATTCAATTGAAATGGTTTGGGCTGCAGACGGACCCCCTGCAAGATTGTACAGGTGTCTCTCGGGTTTTGGGTTGTTTTTTTACTATTTTTGTCTTTGCAGTTCTAACTTATATCAGCCAGGAAGGCTGCACTTTGTATTTAATGTTGTGGAGTTCCCTGCCAGTCCCTCTAGACCAGTCTCACGGAAAGGAGTATGTACAGGATGGCTTTCTGAGTTAGTTGCACCTCTACTGCACCCCAGTAAAAACTCTGTGGATACAAAAGGAGAAAGCTCTTCAACTGAAAAGGTATGAATATTAGATCTAAGGTCATTAACTGTTAAATTTATGCATGTCTGAAACAACTGCAGGTTTCTTCGTTCGCTGCTGTGATGTAGTGCAGGTGTTTTGGCAGTATACGCCTTAATTTTGCAGTTCTACCCTTCTTCCATATAACATATCCAGAACTTCATTCCTAAGCACTAAAGTTAAATTTTACTTATCTACACATACCTAAATTGTGACATTTCCCATTACTGAAAGGCGAGAGTTGTTTTCCACCCCTCTGTAGTCCTAAGTGTATCTTGAAGGATGTTTTTGTGGACTAAACTACCACTGTGTAATTAAATGGTTATGGCTGTTTGCATCGCAAGACAGGCACTTGGTCATTTCCAGGACACAGCAGGTAATAGGGGAGAAACTGTAAAACTCACACTTCTTGTCAGGTCTTCTAGAGTTTGCAAATCTCAGGTTATTGAATATGACACAGGGGACAATCATCTGTGGTTTTTTCTGATGTGTATTAGTGATTGTTTGGCACAGTTGATATTGCTGGGAGTAGGTACTCTTTAATTTTTTTCCCCTCGTTTTGTGGCAGAGATTCTGTGTTGTGTAATTAATTGATCTTAAAGTCACTAGGTCTAAGCTAATTATTAAAAAATTGGAATTCTACTGTGTAATTGATATGTGTGATACACATATCTTTTCTTGAAAAGAACTACTGGCAGCCTAATCTATATTTGATTATGAAAAATGAAAACAGGCATAGAACCCGTTTGAAAGGAAACTCTGCCAATAATTCAAGGTGTCAGTCAGACAAAAAACACCATACAAGTTATCTTAATTTTTTAAAACTAGTGCAAAGATTAATACGTGCACCATATCTTACTCCAGTGTTCACATCTGCTCTTTATTTAAATATAATTGATTTGAAATTAATTTAAGATCAAACAAGAAAAGGAGATGGCTAAAAAGAAAAAAAAAAGATTATTACAAAATGAGTCTGGATAAAGTTTAGAACTGTTTCTGTGTACTGCACAAGCTAGAATTCAGCATAGATAAATGTGCAGCAATCCACATAGATTGCAGGATTATATGGAATAACAATACAAAATAGATGAATGTGATCTTACGCAAAAATATATTAGATTAATTAAATACACTTTACCGTAGAAATGTGTTTACCATTTGCAGTCTGTTTTGAAAGAATGACCAGTTTGGAATCATTAATAGGGTAAATAGCCTCCTTACTCAAGTGTGATGTGAAGTGTATATATATATTGTTCCCAACCAGCAAGAATTATTTTATCTTTTTATCATCATAAAACTAGGAAAATAATGCTCTTTAACATTGTTATTTCTGTAGTGAATTAAAGTATAAAAAAATGAGTAGTGCTAAACCATTCAAATTTACACAACATAGTTTAAATAACTTGGCCTAGTGCCTTTCTCCTTCCTTAAACTTGAAAGTAAATTCACATCCTTTCATAATTAATGTGCAAAATAAATTGGATATTTGCTTATTACTTTAATGGATGAAGCTCTGCTATGGCTGCTGTTGAGTCTTGAATAATCTTTTAGAATTAAAAATAGTAATCTCTTGTTTTCTATAGATTATGTTGGCCATGTCTCAGAGGATAGGTATAGAGCTCCCATGAATATATGACTTCCTTTCTGACACAGATATGAAAATTAGAATTACTGTTTATCAGTGGGATTATGTGAAACATTTTCCAAGTTCTTTGAGCTGTTATGCACCTCCCCTCATCCGTATGTACTTTTGGAAATCGTGTGAAAGTTTTATGAAAATTAAGAAAGCAGGCTTTTTACCAGTAGGCTTCAATTCACTATAAACAAATCCTGACATTCCACAATGTAAAAAAAGGTTGAGTTGGCTTTAATAGCAGTAGACTAGCTTTACTTCCCTTCAAATGCCAACACCAAACTTTCCATGTGTTCTGTAACAGTGTTCTCCAAATTTGTGGTGCAATCAGTTTTCATATTCAGAAACTCATGCCGGTGTGGTTTATCTCAGTTTTCCTCTAGATGGATTAAGAGGTTTGTAAATATGGTGTGGTTTTGTTGTTTT
This sequence comes from Cettia cetti, assembly GCA_013401135.1. Taxonomy (NCBI): domain Eukaryota; kingdom Metazoa; phylum Chordata; class Aves; order Passeriformes; family Sylviidae; genus Cettia; species Cettia cetti. The sequence goes on along the minus strand of VZUI01023886.1, from coordinate 47,024 downwards.
CTTTTCTTTTTCTCCAGAGAATTCTGTGAGATTTTACTCTAAATGTCTGTGTGGCATTAAAGATGAACTCTGAAACTCAGGATTTGGAAGGGTGTGTGGGCACATATGCTGTGTAAATATCCTGAAGGTTCTAAAAATGTCATGGTGTTTTCACTGCTTAAGAATACCCTTCAATTATATTTTATCTAATTTAATTTTAGATCTCTATTTTTGTGCGTCCAAGCAATGCTTTCCACTTACCTGCAGACCCATCTGTGCCATTCATTATGGTTGGTCCTGGAACAGGAATTTCACCATTTATTGGTTTCCTACAACATAGGTATGTACCAAATTGTTACCTGGAGAGCGGTCTTTTTTATGTTAAGGAGAAATACAGCCTCAGGGTTTGAGTATAAATGCAATTAATTTTTTTTCTTTTTTCTAATGGTATGCTTATTATAAGCAGTCTTAATAATTTTAAACAAGCATTGTGTGTTTCTTTGTTTTTCAAAGTAGTAAAATTTACATTTTTCATCTGACTGTATTTACTATTAATAGTAGATACATGAGAAATTGGAATTATAGTATAGTATAATAGTAGATACATGAGAATTGCAGAAATAGTAATAAGGAATTAAATCCTTTATCTGTTTGTGTTGCTGGTGAAAGTCCTGTAAGAGGATCATAGTTTTTAGAAAGTGTTGGTTGGCTTAAGTTTGTTATTCAAAAGCCAATTCTTTGAGAAGCCACATGTATATGAAAAGGCATGATGAATTTCAAGTTTTCTCCCATGTTCTCTTATTTCTGTGTGGTTTGCATTTTGATTTTTTAAGATAAGCAGCTTGGCACCAGAACCTTCAACTCAGCAATAATCTTGGTGTTTGGGAGTTTCTGTGTTAGGAAAGGTGGATCTTTTATTTTCCCTCTGCAATTCCAGCAGTGTAATTTTGCAAGGCAAAGAGATGTTTGTCTAAAAAGTGACAGCACATCACCAAGAATATGTAAAACTTGATCATTCTGAGGAAAAGAAGAACAGGACGAGTGAAGTATTTGGGTGGGAATGGTTCTAAGTTTTAAAGGTAACCAACACATATTCCAGCATGACTCAGTTCCAGCAAGATAATAAAGTTTCTTGGGTCCTGTAACATTTTTAAAGCATTTTATTTGAGAGAAAAAGTGAAATTTTGACATGAAGTTTCTAACTCCATGCTTTGCTTTAACCAAATCATTATGTACTCCTTAATTTTGATTTCCAGATAAACCTTTACCTCTCAAAAGTATTTTGTATTAAAGTATAAATGAGATCTCTCTCTCACAATGTAACTAGAAAATGGCAGATAAAATTCCTTTAAAATAACACTTCCATAATTATTTCAAGAAAATGAAATAATTTTTCTGACAATGTGGCAGTTAATGAATTGTTATTCATAAAATCTAGCAGGTATCTGCAGCTAAACAGAAAGCCTTCTAAAACTGCTTAGTTTTCCTAGGTGGTTTTACATAGCATCCAATGAAGGGTAAAAGGTAGTGATCTCCTTATTCAGCACTCAGGATTATTTTTTGAGATATTTGGATATGTCGATTTTGACTATTCCAATATGAAACTGTGGCCAAAAAAAAAACCAACATTGGAAGCTGATTAATCTTGAGCTGGTCTGAAAGTGAGTAGTCAAGAAAATTAAATGAGGGTTTGACTTTGATTTGCCTAAATCATTTCACGTTTCTGCCAGTCCAGAGGTTTTTTTAAAATACTACTTTAAATGAAAATTAGATTATAGATGTTTCAGATTCTGCACTTGATAAAACAGGATTGGATTTTTTTGTCTCTTTAGGCAAAAGCTCAGAGAACAACATACAGACTGGGAATTTGGAGAAACGTGGCTGTTTTTTGGTTGTCGGCATCAGGACCGAGACTATTTGTTCAAGCAAGTTCACTATTTAACATCCGTTTTTGTATTCATGAGGGAATGCTCATCTCTGAGCCAGTGCTAACAGGTTTTTATTACCTTTCAGAGATGAGCTCCAATGTTTTCTTGAAAATGGAACCTTAACTCATCTTAAGGTTTGTTTCTCAAGAGACTCTTCAACAGCAGAAGTGGCCCCACCTAAATATGTGCAAGACATCCTTAGGCTTTGTGCTAAGGAAGTTGCTAGAGTCCTGCTGAAAGAGAGAGGTTACTTCTATGTATGTGGGTGAGTAGAGTGGAAATTGACTGTTCAGAAAGAGAGTAGAAGAAGTTTGAGGCTTTTGGAAGACTTAGAGCTGTCTGAAAGAAAAGACCAATATGATGCTGAAAGAGCCTTCCTGGAGAGTTAGAATGTCGATTGGTTTAGTTGCTTATTCTTTCTTTTCCTTTATTTTGTTCAGTATTCAATTAAATTATAGGAGGTTTCAAGCCAAGAAATTTCTCTTTAGAAAATGAGATATATGAATAGATATGATGAGAAACTGCTCATCTGTGAGACAATAGCAGTCTTCTGCTGTGTTCCAGGTTTGGGTGCTCCAGAATGCTGAAGCTCTGTCATAAGTATATAAATTTTACATTGGGAGGTTTTGTTTGTGGATGCTAAATTACTTGGAGGTTCAAGATTTTTAGGAAGTTTGTTGATAAATGGACAAACTGTTTGAATATAGGGCCCAACGTTAATGTGTTCTCCAGAAGGTATAAATGCCAGCTATTTGTATTAAAAATAGCGTTATTAATAAGTGAAGGGTTTGGTAGCAATTTTTGTGGGTTTTTTTCTTTAGTGTTGGAGCCATGTAGTGATTTCGGAATCAAAACTCTTCAGCAAGTCCAGTTCTTCCTTAAAAAAACTCCAATTATTCTCTGGCAGCTCAACTAGGGTTGCAAGATTTTTTACTTACGAATTACAGCATGCTGAAAACTTACGCAGTGTTTGATTGAGAGAAACCCTAGTTAATGTCAATGCTCAGCTACAGGAAAACTCTGAGAATCCTGCTGTACAATATAAAAGCTATATTTTTGTTTTGGACTTTTTATTGATTCTTTCCTCTGTTGTCCTTCCTCTGAAGCTGTCGATTAATGGAAAAATATGCTATTACACTTTACCTCCTTTATTTTTTTTTTTTTCAGAGATAAGAAGCACATGGCTGATGATGTAAGTGATGCCGTAGTAGACATTTTAAGCAGGGAAATGGAAACTGACAAATTGGAAGCAATGAAAATCCTGGCCATGCTTCGAGAAGCAAAACGATATTTGCTGGATGTTTGGAGCTAAATGTTTAGCTTTTCCTTTATCTTTGTAGTGCAAAATACGTCCTTTTACATATATGTTTTTGACTAAAAGTTACTGCCAAAAGTTCTGTCAGTAGTCACACAAAGGCTGACTTTCTTTACTGACCTTTCCAACAGGAACATTGAAACCTTTTAAATGACAACAAACCAGGCCAGCCTTTGAAGCATATAGTTTTCTAGCAATGTTTCATAAGGGACTGGCTCAGTGCCTTGATTTTTTCATTTTAAGATTGGGTTGCTGTGTAAGCTAAAAACTTCTGCACTTGTTACAAGCATAATTGTATGTTGACCTTACATCATGTATCTTCTCCTATAATATTTACATAAAGAAGCTACTGACTTGCCATGATCTACTTGAACGCTTCCTAGATACTTCCTGAGACTGCTTATATTTTTACTTCTTGCACAATGATAGTAATTCCCAAAGGGAATGAATGTCCAGGATGTTGCTGGTTACTGAAGAATTTAAACTCCAAAGTTCTCTTTAAATAAGTAGCTTTTTCATTATATCATGTCTCAAAATCTACAACACACCATTCTAATGCTGATTATATCTTCCTGCATAATTCTTTTGAAATTGTTTTCATTTCTGTCCCTGAAATGTTAGTGGTTTAATTTATGAGCAAACTCACTAGTTGTGTTGAATTTGGTTGATGGAACAATATTGCTTGGTAAATACTTTCTCAGATTACTAAATTAATTTTCTTAAGTTGAAGACAGAAAATATGTTGGTTAGAAATTAGCAGTCCTTATGTATTGGCCACCCACTGCAAAATAAAGTGGCTGAAAGCAAATTATTGAAGTGTCTGGTTGTCTTTCTAACAAGGGACATTTGGAGTACAAATAAGTGGAAAAGTAAAAGTAAGTCATTCATGCTTCTCTTCAGAGCCCTGCTTTCTTCTCTGTTTTTTCCAACTTCTAAACATCCACGTTGTCTCCTCAATTCCAAGTCATGCTCAAACCTTAAAAGATAAACACAAAGTATGATTGAATATTTTAGACAAATCATTATTTATTTCCTGCGGAAAACTGTTTTGTTTTGCCTTACACATGATCAGAACCACATCACTTACTGCAATTTTTGTTGTTTTCTAATGATTATTACCTAACTGGTAGGTAATTTTTTTTAAAAAATGGAAAAATTAGGATGATCAGTTAGAATAAAATCATGTGTTTAAAGAAGAAACATTCCAGTGAAGTGCCTGGAAATAATGTTATTATATAACCTGTGTAATGATTACTTAAGTAACCTTGGAAGAGATCAACTAAAATTTTGTGCAGTAGTTTTTCAGCAGAGTGGTTTTATCAATCTCTGTCAAGTAATCTCTACAGAAAAATCTCCATAGAGAGAGGTGGCTTACAGTAATTGCAAACTGCATTTTTTAATCTTTAGCACATACAGGAGGACAGAAGTGCTTCTTTTTCAAAAGTACTCCAAATTTAAACTTTCATGGAAATTATGAACATAATGCAAATTGTGTCAACATTTTGCATCAGTAAATCAGCTTTAGATATTTTGGGAACTATTAATGAAAGAAAAATCTGGTACTGGAATAGTAAAGAGAAATCTTTACCTTCTGTTGGCTAGGGTTTGTTTGGAAAAAACACTTATTATATCATGTGCATTCTCAGCTGGGACTTAGGGTTTTCTGTTCCACTCAAAAGTAGGAAAGAAAGCTTGGAGGTTACAGGAAAAGCAATGATTTTCTGACTTCTATCTTCAGCTTTCCCCACATCTCTTACAGGTATCCATTTTTGTGTCACTTACATCCCACAATCCAGGAATTGCAGTGACCTTTTTGGTGATACTGCATGGCACCCCTTGGGATATTGACAGCTGAGTGTCCTTTTCTGATTGTGTGTTGCATCTGACAGGGTCAACATACAGCTGGTATCCACGCATTTCTCCTCTCCTTTATCAATCCTCTACAAAATTAAAACACCATTAAAAAATGATTTAGTGGTAAATCTTCAGTTAAGCATGTGAGCTTTATTAGAACCACAAAAAATGGTTGCAGGTTATTATTAAATTTATAACTGCATGGTGCAAAGTCCAAAGCTCAGATCACCCCAGCAAACACCACTGTGTGTTACCTGAGGAAGAAGTATTTCTTTTGGTGACATTGAAGAAGGAGGACTCCTGAGGTACAGGAATCATGGAGATGCAAAAGGCTTGCAGCGAAAGCCATGCTTTTCCTAATTGAATTGTAGTCCTCTGTAATTAGATAATGCTGATTTATTACTCAGTGTTTCTTTTAGAAAAACATACAGGGTGGGTTTTACTAAATTTTCTAAACTTAAGCAGGGTATTTTTGATGTCTTTTATTTTTCTTCTATTAGAGAAACACCATGTATCTGCTTTTCCTCAAAATTGCAGAATTTGTTACAGAATACCTTTGTTATTTAAAAGAAATAGTGAAAATTGTGTGCTATTACATTTAGGAGGTTTGCAGTTTTTATGCTGCTAACAAGTACTGGTAGTTGTGCTAAAGCTGCTGTCCCAGAGCATTCCTTATGGCCTATTTTCTCAGTAGTTTTTTAATGCTATTCTGAATTTGTGAAACAGGGTTGATGTTGAAATTTCTCTTTTAAGCTACAGTTTTAAAAAGAGGGTTAACTTACCAATTTTTTTCTGTTTGCTGCTTCTAAATTAAAGCTGACTTTTCTGCAGCTGGAAGCAGAAGTAGTATTGACATATTTCTTGCATCTCTTCTTCCTTTCCTTTTCCTTCCCCCTTCTCTCCCAGCTTTTCAGGAAATCTAAAATATTGTCAGAAATAGAACGAATAGGCTTTTTTAGCAGTTTTTGAAGATACTGAGCATCTTGAGAAGTTTCTTTTGAAAATTACAAGGCCAGATGAAAGAAATGGCAGAATCACAAAACACAGCTTGTGTGTCCATTTTAAGGGTTGAACTTACTGAATGGTGCCTTAGATATTGAATGGCATAGGGGTGAGAGGTTGGAGAGAGGTTATTGGGAGTAAAAGTACCAGTTGATAAGGTCTCAAAGCAAGATAAGCTCATGGAGTAAGGCGGGGGCTGTTGCAAAGAATAGTTTGTAGGCAGTTTCAAAATAGGAAAGTAACTTGTTCCTTTCACCATTTCCAGTTACCAACAACCATGATATGTGATGAATCACAAAATGTTTTGTTCTAAAGGGATTTAGATCACTGAGATGAATCTTTTTGAGTAGTTTTGCAAACACTGGTTTATTTAGTAAAATTGGCTTGTCCTCTGTCAATACTTATTCTGCCCAACTTTGTGAGGAGAGCAATATCAACTGATGTGCTGTGCTTGTTGAATCTGTTTCACACTCAAGCTTTGTCCTATTTTTCATCAGTCCTGGGGTATTACTGTCTGCTTGTTTCCTTTAGAAATTAAGCCCCAAACCCACAGTTTTTGTCTTAACTGTGTTCCAATTTTACTTTTGGAACTGGAAATAGGGAATAAGGGTATTAGTTAAAGAGAAAGTAGGTTTTGCCCATACTGTATTTAGAAGTTATGCTCATAAGTTTCTTCCTTTTTGCCTTTAGTACATATGTGATTCTGTCTGAGAGCCTAAAGTAAAGTAGGAAATTACCAAAGCCTCCCAGCTCAGATCACTGCCTGATACAGGTTGGTATATGTGTGTGTACGAGAATGTTCTTGTCCCCAGTTTTATCCCTGAAATAATGGACTTTTAAATGTGATTTAAAATAACCCTTCAGGCCCATATTTGCCAAAATTTAGTGTTTTGTTTGCATCTAGTTTATCTGAAGATGAGGCCACATATGGGAACATTTCAGTAGGTGTGAACACACAACACAGATTTTGTAGCAGGGGCCTTGTGTCTGCTCCCTCGGCCTTGATTTTACAAACGACTGCTCATGTATATAGTTATTTAAATATATATAAACAGAAGTTCTGCAAAGTCATGAGTTATTCCTTACTCCTGTGACATCCTTTTTACTCTCCAGTTACTCTCAGTGTAGCTGTACAGCTGATTATTAACACATCAGCTGCTGCTTATACTCATGAACGTGGTGAAGTCATCTCTTGGGGTTTTGTTTGTTTGTTTTCTTGGTTTATTGACAAGGTGTGTTCTTCTGTTGTTTTCATCAACTGCATCCACTGGTAGATGTTAGCTTCAGATATGTCCTGCTTTTAGGGAGATTCATGGGACAAAATGATTTCTGTCTTCCTTGCCCAACAGAAATGTCCATGTGGCAATTTTTTCTGATGGAAGTGACTTTCTCACCCCTTCATTGTTCGGAATTATTTTAATATAGTTAGCTTGTGTTTTCAGATTATTGGAGTTTTTTTAATAGTGCCCAGCAATAATTGGTTTTCATTAAAGCTTTAGAGCATTTACTGGGCAGGTTGTGTTGTTCAGTTTTTATTCAACTGGTTAGATAATAACAGTGATAGTATTACTGTTCCAATGCATTCAATGGAAAAAAAACCACCTTATTTCTTAGGTGTACTTGAGTTTCCTGCTTGTTCTTTGCCGTCATTCATATCGCTGCACAGGACAGGAGATGCATGGAATGCTGCAGTTAGTGGCACTGGTGCAGGTTTGATGTAGGCTCTTCCATTAACCATTTCTCCCTGCTCTTGGCTACTGTGTTGTATTTCATACCCTGAAAATGCCATCTTTTTTGAAACCTGCCCTGAATGTAAAGCAAATTCTTTTCCAGCAGTAAGACTTTATGTGGCCTAATAGCAATTACTCGTACTATACAAAGATGTGTTGTCACATAAACCATGTGGAAAACACACACTGCATGTTTTATCAGAATGTTGTGCTGTATCCTTGCTAATGCTGCTTCCCAGATGATAATATTCCTGTGCTGTTGAGGATAGAAATATTTTGTCAGGCTCAATGCTTGGCTAAAGTAGTGTCCGTGGCAGACAGCATATCAGATGCCTATATCTGAAGACTTCGTGCTTTTTAAAACCTTGGTTGACACCATGCCAGAGATGATTTAAAATGCATCATGACTGTTTGAATGGACATATTCAACTGCAGGTCTAGGTAGTGATGCATTGTACTAAATAGACCTATTCAGTCCATTGTTCTGTAGCTGAGTTTTTTAAAAGAATAAAAGAACACTTGCAGCAGCAAATATGAAATGACCTGCCTGTAACTCAGCTTTGAGTTTTATGGCTCCCACAAAGTCATATGCTTGCAGCTTTAATTTTCTATAATGTAAAGATTGCTGTTCTCATTGCATATTTATTCATTTAGCTGTTTGGTATGTTGATGGCTTTGCCCAAGAAATTTATTAGTGTCTCAGTTTTGCTGGGTGTTCTTTGTATAAAAGGGACTTTTTTCTTCTCTGAGTAGCTCTGTTACTATGCTTCTTAACCTGACAGCTTCAGATTCATCCCTGCTCCTCACATGGATCCATTTAATTCACTGCAGTTATGCATCATCTGAGTTAGGAAGACCAACACTGAATCCAATACTTTAGTTTCAGACATGACAGTGATTATATAATAAATAGCAACATTTTTTTCAATATAATTTTTTATTATTTTATGGTTTTGGAGTGTCAAGAAGGAATGAAAATGGGAGAACCACTGTGTGCCTGCTAGTGATTATAAGAAGAATATTACATCACTGACAGTTATGATCCAGAAGCCCTGGTCAGTTATGGGAAATAAGAGATTTCTATATTAGCAGAGGAAATATGAACAATTATTTGGATCTTAAAATAGTGCTATTTGACAACAATGGTTTAATATAAGAGCTATAGATAATTTTGTGAGTCTGTTCTCTAGCTGAAGGCAGTGTGTAAATATAAAAAGCTGCTCAGTATTACTAGAGTTGATTCGCATAAAGAAATCAAAATGCTTTTAAATTGTTGGAAAAAACAGTGTATCAGTTTTAGTCTCAAAACCCTATTCAAATATATTTCATATTGAAAGAATCACAGTTGTATAGAAACGCAAATTACAGTCTTGAAAAGTTGATTCAGCACCACTACAAATTAAATTCACTTTCATTAGCATTTGAATAATTGCTTTACTTGTGGTGGAAAAGGTTTGTCATGTTGACAAAGCACTCCAAGCCAATTGTGCTTATTAAAAAAGAAGAGGTTATACTGTTGGTTTGGAAACAGCAGTTTTGTAGAGCTTCATCAGTCAGGAATATTCATTTCTAATCTGCTTTTAACTCAATTGCATGGATGATTGATTTGGTTTCCTTATATTTTTAATGCATTTTATGGTAACTTGCTGGAAGATCAGGAGGGCTGCTTCCAGTACTTTCTCCTCAATGTTTTCAGTTTTTCGCAAACTGTGAGAAAATGGTGTCACTTACCCTTGATTTATGAACATGAAACCAAACTGAAGCAGAATTATGGGGCTGTGACTACTCAGCATTTTTGGGTGGAGGCAGATGTTGAAATAGGAACTTCTGTGTGCATCTGTACATCCTGTGTGTCTGTAAAAACTCCTCTGTTTTCCAGATAAATGCCAGCTCCCTGCTTGTGATTCTTACAGATCACTGCTTTGAGACTAAGATAATGTTTCTGTTTCTGATGGTGGGAACAGGTTCCTGTAGATAAGCCACACTTTATGTCACCATTTTGTGTTCTGCAAGGATGAGAAAGGAGCAGTATATGAGCTACCAAAACTACTGTCAAATATCAGCTTGTGACATTTACAAGACACTGTTTTAAGGGCAGAATCTCTTTCCCTTTTTTCATGTTACGGTTCCTAAGCGTGTTGGGAAGGAGTGGCATTGCTGCCAATGGACACCCCAGAGGCACAGCTTAAGGGTAGTAAATTTTTTATATTTTGCTTGCCTAAAACAGCTAGAGCAAACACAAATAGGAGGGGGAGAAATGAACACTGTAATGTTTTTAAAATAAATTATTGGATGCCCAAGAATTTCACACACATTAGATTTTAAAAGATCTGTTCCTATGAGAGGCAGAACACACTGATATTTCTTTAAGCTGTTTTTGAAAAATTCCCAAACAGATAATTCCTAAGTAGAAATGGCTATATTTAGCTACCCATGGGCAGGTTTGTTAAGGCTCTTAGAACTTCGTACACAGAGTATTGCATTTTAAGGTAAATGCTAACATTTTTCATGCGTGTAAAGCTTCCTACCAAAGTGCATTCAGAACTTTCATTGCCCATAGGCAATGGGAATAATAATTCTCTCAGCAGTTTGTAGTTGTTTTGCTTTTTCTCTTTTTAATGGGGTGTGTAAAATATCTTTTTTGTATTTATAGACATGCATGTATATATATCCAAGAATAATAAATATATATTCAAATATAAATATGTATTTTTTATATATGCATTGCCAAGATCTGCATACAGTTTTTTGGTTTTGCTTTACAGGTAAGACATATTTTGAAATGCATGTCTGGATAACTGCATCCTTCAGTTTACACAGCTATATATACTAATAAAATATGTGCAAACTTTAATGGTCAAATTAATGCTTCCAAGAAAAAAATAGCTTCCGCATAGTTTCCTTCATTTATTGGTATGAAAAGTATAGGATTTTTGTTTTTCAGAGAAAAAGGAAGTTTTGAATGCACAAATGGTAAATGAAAAGGAGGGTATAAATCTGTAAACTGTTCTACAGATGTGGTAGAAATATTTATTTCTCTCATTCATTGTTTCTTGCAGTGCTTGTACCATGCTAGAGGCTTTCAAACACATGAAGAAACACAACTGATCTTGTTCATATTAATCTCATTAACTATGAAGTGAGATTAATACTTTTGTAGAGCTTCATTTAATCAACTGACATTGTTGTCAAAATTTAGGGGAATGAGAGAATCTGTATTCTGTGTGTACTCTATTATCTAGTGTTTCTATTTATGTATTCAACATACAGATTGTGAGTCCACTCTAGATTATCTCTGAAAGGTCATGACAACCAGGAAAGATTCCTGAGGGGTGGAGGAAAGAAAATATCACTTCAAGATGAACCACAAGGAAGATGTGAATAAGGTCAGCTTTCCTTTGTTCCCTGGGAATGTGATAGAGAAAATCCTCCTGGAAACCATTTCTAAAGGGAAATTGGTGATCTGGATGGTGAGGAAATAGCAACTGACAGATGAAATAGCCTTCCGAAATAGGAAGACTGGCTTGCTGAATCAGGGCAGAGCAGTGGAAATCATTGGAGCTCAGTTGTAATACGGATTTTACCAGTGTCCTACTGTAGAAATTGGGTCTAAGGAAATAATGGTGATGTGGCTTGAAAACTGGCTGAACTGATGATCTCCAGAGATTAGCTCAGCTGGATGACTTTCACTAAAGTGCCCCAGGGGAACAATATTGGGTCCAGTCCTTCCTAGCACCTCCTTCAATGCCCTGGACAATAGGGCAAGTGCAGGTTCACCAAGTTGACAGATGATGGAGAACTGGGAGTACAGTGGTGTTTGATAGACAAGATGTGTGCTGCCTTTTTGTGGGGGGCTCTGACAGTGTGGAGCACAGAGCCAACAGGAATCTCTCTTGCAAGTGACCTTTGCATGAGGTCATCTCCAGTTTACATCAGCAAGCACCTTTCTTACATGGGGTGTAGTTTCACCCAGATAGATTTGGGCATGGGCTTCAGACATTGAAAAGATTCTCCCCTGGGAAACCTGCAAATGAGGAAAGAGTCCTGTAGAGGTTACACTTGCACACTGGGGAGTCTGAACTGTTTGTGGATGCCTCTGCTATCTACAGCATTATGTGATGTCTATGGTCTTTTGCTTTCCTGACACTGTGCTTTTTCAAATGTTCAATATTACACATATTTCAAAGGAGTGGGTTGGGGGAGGGGATTTAATGGACCACTGCTGCCATGTATCCAGTAGAACCTTTTACCTGATGTTTGCTTTAAAAATTACCACATTTGTTTCCTAATAAACCTTCTGTTTTGAAGTTCAACAGTATTTTTCCATTATAAGATTTTCAGCACAGGATCTTAAGCACTAGTATGTGACTGCACGTGATTTGTGCTCCTGCTTTGCTTCGGTCCAAAGGCAGATTAATCTCCTAAAAGAAAATATTCAAGGCATGGTATGAACTTCTGCAATTCAGTACATCTGGGGAAGTTTGTCCCCAGCAGAGCTAAATTAAAAACAAACTGTTTGACTGTGAGTCAGGCTTCAAAAAAAGGGTGCATGCAGGCTTCAGAAAGACAAAGTATACATGCCAGCTGGCCTAATAAACCATATTTGGTTTTATACTTTTACCGCTGGGCTTGTGCAAGGAATGATTACGTTGCTATTTTTTGAGTCATTTTTTGAGGCTCTGCAGCACTGGAGAATAGTCAGCTTTGATCTGAAAAGAGACCCAGGTAAATGTGAGTTTCAGATGATCACTTATATTTCTAAGGCATCTGAAGAGCATGGTTGATACTTGCTTGTAACATTGATGTGCAAGGTTGACAATATGATTTTCTGTTTTATGGCAGTAATTCCAATGGCAGCATCGAGGTTGAAATTCTGTCTTTCTTTTCTGGAATTTCTGTTGCAATAAAGTGTAAAGCAGCCAGGAGTCAGCAATGGAAAAACCTTTTCCTGTATATTTCAGAAATAATTGCTATAAAATCCCCATTTTTAATAGAATACTCTCTTTGTCTCTTAATTAATTGATTTTTTTTTTCTCTGAACTCATACTGGGCAATTTCTGCAGACTCTGGATTGTCCTCTGGAGAGAATATGACCTTCTTTATCTCTGACAGAGCATTCAGTATAAAGAGATGGAATATTATTGTTTTCCTTAGCACTGATACTGGTAAACTCGTTGTGAATGTGATGGAGATGGCCATGACATCCTTTGGCTTTGTTTAATTCCAGGTTCAAATAATGTCCTGTCAAGGGAAAAAAAAATACACGTGTGATATACACACCTCCAACAGTGGTCGTGGGGAAGATGACAGGAGAACATGTGTGCATTCTCTTTCTTTTCACCACCCATGCAGGGATGTGTTTGTGTAAATCATTCCCCAGGCAAGCCAGCAAGTAAGCAATCAATGATCAATGTAGCATACACAGATTTTTCTTGCCATGAATCTGTCCTTGGCATATTCATCAGCCTTTTTTTTTTTAAGAAAAGAGGGAAGGATCATTAAAGCAGGTATAATGAATATTGGTTTTCAGTATACACGGTTTTCACTCTAAGATTTCTGTCTCCTTGCTGCCTGCTAAGGTTGAGAAGATTCCTTGACAAGGTTCCTATGATTCATTGCCTAGGTTGTTCAGAGTAAACACAGTGGCTTTCCTGAGACAGACAGCCCAGTTTATCTCTGCTGGCAAACTATAGCAGAGGAATACAATGAATGCAGTTCTGCCATAGGTGGACTTACTTTCTGAGGATTCTGCAGATGCTTTCACTTCTGTCAGGTGCTGTGGACCCTGGCTGTCTTGCAGTCAGCTTTAATTTGTGGCAGAAGTTAGATAAAAATTCCATCAAAGTCAGCAATATGGGAAATGTGCTGAACAAACACGGTCAGTCACCTGCCTTGAAGGATGCGTGCTTTCTGGCCAGCTTATGTTCCTGGTGAGATACTGTTTTGGAAAGTGCTATGGGCATCTGCCCTCAGTGATTTCTGTGGGATTTCTCTCTTTGGGAGAATGTGCCCCTGTGTCACACGCTGCTGAGGATATCAACAGCTTCCTGCACTCCTCAAACACTCGTAACATGTTCCACAAACAACGTCGTTGATCACTCATTGCCTGGGCAGTGAGCAGTTGCAGCACCAGAGAAAACATTCTGATGGTGTTTATAATGCCTGCTGCCTTTAAGGTGGGGAATGATGAAAAGGGCAAAATGCTTCTGGAAATAGCAGTCTGTGTGATGTTAAAAGAAGTTGTCTGGCATTTTCTTGTAGAAAGGAAAAAACTAAGCATAGCACAGATTTGCTAGGGGGAAAAATTCTAATTGCTTTAGAGGAAATTGTTGCTCTAATTAAAATAAGGCAAAATATGAATATCAGAAGTGAACAGGGATGGAACTCCTGAACAAATAATATTGTAAATGAGCAGAAATTTTTACTTGGACACAGTATGCTGTTCTTATGTCCTAAATTAGATCATGAGTCCACTGTACAACCTCTCCATAACTTGAGTCTTTTTGTGAAATCACTGGTGAAAAAATGATAATGTTAAGGGTGAAGCATAAAACAAATCCATTGTGTCTCTATTACAGATGACTAAATACATTATTCGCAATGTGCCATCCTCATGTCACGATGAATAATTATTGCTGGGATCCATTGTTTTCTGTTGTTTGTGTTCTAGTCTGCCTGAAACCTGACATCTCATTTCTGCAAATTTTTACATTCAGTCTGTTCTACTTACCTGCCATTACCTTTATACTCTAAACTCTGTTCTCACTGTTTTATTTTCCCTGAGTGGATCAGAGAAAGAACACAGGAACTATAGCTAGTTCTTCTCTTTTCATTTTTGTGGTTGTATTCTTCTGCTCCTGTGGGCATGCCTCAGTAGCATCTATATCATACAGAGAAAGAGAGCAAATAAAGATACTCATTGGGATGACCTTTGTAAGGAGAGTTGAAAGTATCATGACAATGTTCAAAAGTAAGTAAAAGATCACTTTAAAATAAAACAGTAGGAACAAAAGTAAAATGAGACTGTCCATTGATTTAAGTTCAGAACCATTTTAGAAGACCTGAAAATGATTGCAAGCCTAGAGACTGTTTAACAAATTTAACCTCAAGCACTTCTATTTATCATTTTTGGCTGGTAGAATTAGCTTCATTTCAGAAGCAATGACAGATGGACTTCTTGATTTATGATCTATTTCAGCTGAGGCCTTAAATAGGTTCTTAAAACCCTTGTAGCAGAAATCCTATATATTGATCTATGGGAGATTTGATCTCCAACAGAAGGTAAGGCAAATTCTTCATGTAGCCACTAAGTCACATCTTATAAAGAAGATTCATCAATCTTTATGCTCTGTTTATCTTTTGGGTTTTTTGGGTTTTTTTTTTTTGTTTTTTTTTTTGTTTGTTTGTTTTTAAGAGATATAGTCTTTTGTAGTGATACTGCTGTTAATAAGATTAAAAAAAAAAAGGACCCCAACCAAACCATCAATGATTTTCAAAATGTTTTAGAGCAGCAGCTTATTTTCCAAGATTGGTCATTTTGGTCCAAACTTGGATTTATGCTTCTTCATATGGCTTAATTGTAGTGTTTAACAATGGCCATTTAACACTGGCAACAAGGATTCAGAAGCCAGTCAGTGAAAGAGTTTGAGAGTTGGAATTCTGGGCCTGTCTGGGAAACTGTTATGAGCATTGGTCCTTCTGCACTCCCTTAAAGCAATACATATCAGAATTTCAAAAGATTTTTCAAGTCAGCTTAATTATTTACACTTCTAATTTTCTTGGATGCATGTAGAAGATTAACCTGGTCCTTAGTATTTTAGCATTTGAGTTTATTTGGTTATCTTTCACTCTTCCTTTCTCACTGCTTTCTCATTGCTTTTATCTATTAAAATATGTGGTAGATTTATTTTTTGGCAAAAACAAACAATACAGGAGGAATTTAGAGACCTTGCCCACTCATGTTAGAATGCTATACAGGGCATCAAAGGCCATCAGGAATTAACACTTGCAAGTGATGGTGAGGGCATCAAGAAAACTCTAAATCAGTAGCAAAGAAAGCATGGCCCATTGCTGAGTAGGGCAGGTGCTCTAGTGCCATTTGAAACACACTGAGTGGAGATACTCCCTTGCTGTTTTGCCTCAATCTTCAGCAGCAATGTCTTCCAGGCCTCTCTCCTTAAAGAGAAGGAACTGCCAACAGTGGATCAGGAATTGCCTGAGATCAATTTATTCAGACCCATAAGACTGGACAGGCTGCTTCGCAGTAGTGAATAGAGTGGGGAAGATCCCCAGTGGCTGAAAGAAAAGTGAATGTTTGCCAGCTTCATTTCAAACTAAAAGGACAACTAGAGAGGTGACAGATTGATCAGTCTTTCTTTTTTTCTCTGCAAAAATCACAGAGCAAGTCTCTTTGAAATGCATTTTTGGGCAGAAGATTTGGAAAGTCATCATGGATTTAATAAAGCTATGGCATGTGAGTTCCTTTCAGAATAACATAACTGATTTTGTACATTAAGAGACAGCAGTAGATGTTTTTACCTTAATTTCAGCAAGGATTTTGGCACTGCCATCCACAGTATTTCTGTGTCTAATTGTTATGAGTTGACCCTGGTCAGCTGCTCAACATCCACAATCCTTCCCCAACAGGACTGGAGAGAGAACATCAAGAGCAAAAGTAAAGAAATTCATCAATAAAGATCAACAATTTAACGAGTGGAGGAAATAAGTGGGTGAACCAGCAGTGGGCACTGCTTGAGGCAAGGCTGGTCAGCAACCGGGTTCAGCTCTCCAGATCACAGGTAACAATAAAAAGACAGAATATTCATTTTGTTACTGAAGTAAATTGTCCTCAGATTCTTCCCCAGGGAGGTTTCTCCTTTGCCTCCAACAGTCTAAAGGCTGTCAATTTTCTGATGACTAGAATTTGAACCATTCCACTAGGTAAACTGGTGCAAAGGCAGTCACTCACCATATCCTCCCAGCTCAGCAATGTCTCACAGGCCTCTGAGCAACAGCAATCTCAGAAAAACTCTGTGTGGAGAGCAGCTCTGCAGAGGAAGACATAAATGGCTTGGTAGACCATAGCTAAATAGACCAGTGTGCCCTGGTAGCAAAGAAGATCCAAGAGTTTTCTGGACAGTATTATCAGCCAGTAGGTTGAGGGAAGCATCCCCTTACAAAGTTCTTTTAAGACCACATCTGGAATAGTGTCCTGTTTTGGCCTCTTAATTCAGGAAAGACTGTGTTAGGGGAACCTAATAGGAACTGTCTCAAGATTCAGAAAAAAAACCCCAACCAAATATAAAGACCCAGCAGGATTTAGGTGACTTTAAATCCCTATCAGGTTATTAATACATGGAATTAGCTATGATTTTTTCTTTCATTATGAGGAAAATGGTTTGCTGAAGAACATGGATATGCTACTGCCTAAGCCAAGCATTGTTTCTTCACATAAGATCACCTGTAGGAATTCCAAACTACCAAGGCAAATCAACTTTGATACACTTTAGAATGCCTCCTGAGTGCCACTAGATAGCTACAGACCAGCTGTATCATGTTTGATACAGGCTTGAAGGATTGCGCTGAGGCAAAACAACCAGGCATGAGACCAGCTGTGAGCACAAAAAAACATGTACCTGCTGCACAAAAGCATGTGGATGTTCAAACTTAAGTCTATTTGTCTACATCTATTGCTTCTTTTGTGAGAGACAATAAAAAGTGTTGCTTTTTGTTTTCTGAATCCTGCCAGTAAGGATGCACAGCAGGGTGGATAAAACCTATCTTACAAACGGTAATGTAATTTTCTTTAAATGGGAAAGCCAGCTTGCCTGATATTACAATGTTTTTTTGTTAATCTTTGGGAAACAAAACTACAAGGAGAAAATGAAAGGTATGAAATTGAATAAACAGATAATTTCTTGTGTTTTACTTCTGAGCTTCTGTTTATCTTTGCATGAAGAGAAGCAGCTCTGGGGTGCTGCCCTTGCAGTGGGCACTGCTTGAGGCAAGGCTGGTCAGCAACTGGGTTCAGCTCTCCAGATCACAGGTAACAATAAAAAGACAGAATATTCATTTTGTTACTGAAGTAAATTGTCCTCGGATTCTTCCCCAAGGAGGTTTCTCCTTTGCCTCCAACAGTCTAAAGGCTGTTAATTTTCTGAGGACTGGAATTTGAACCATTCCACTAGGTAAACTGGAAAATACCAACTGTGTAATACCAGATATCCTGTATTTTAACTGAACTATTTATTTTTCTTATTTCAAGAGAAAAAAATAATGAACTAAACAGGTTTTCTGACAATTGCAATTCTTTCTTTCTTTGGGGTTTAAAGGTGGTGTAATTCTTACTTCCCATCAGTACTTGCCTGTTAACATTATTACTCTATGAACTGCTTGCTGTGGGGTCCTAGGCAGTAGGAGCCCATTAGGTATAACCACATAGAAATATATGTGCAAAAATCAAACCTCTGTGGTATAGACTCAGTGAGTTAGTATTAAGCCTTCAGGGAGCAAAAATGTTGCTTATTCCATCTTCAGCATGAGATGTTTCAGGAGTTGTACATTGATTTTCCCCCAGACTACCCAGTCTGTACAAGAGACCCCTATCAGAGTCAGGCATGCTACTGCACAAAGTTCTGCATAAAGCTGCCTGGAGTTCCTTCAGTGCTGAACTAGTCTGCCCAGACTTATCTAAGGTGAATACAAGGGTGCAGCCTTTTCACCTGGCAAGATCATAATTTTCAGTCAGAAACACAGAGAGAAATAAGCCAACCATCGATCACTGACCTTCATTTAATAAAAGTGAACCATGTCCACCTCTCCTGTTCCCACACAGGGGAGAACAAATTTACCCACAATGTCTATTTCCACATTTTGAGAAATAAAGAAGTGAGGTCCGCATACGATCGTAGACTGAATCTTCCTCCTGTTGGGCATGGCTGTTTTGTCTCTCTTCAGTAACATTTTAAGAGCTCCGTCTTAGTTCTTAACAGGACTGCAATCTTTTGCAAGCAAAGATGTTAAAATCAACCACTAGCTTGTGGGAGAGGTTTCTACAGAATAGCATCAGAGGAATAGTTTATGATCTTATTTCTTTGCATGGGAAAATCATATGCTTTCTATCTGTGAAAAAAAAAAAATTAACCACCCCCCCCAAAGCAACAAAACAGCCCAACAGGAAAAAGCAACACAAATGAAAATAGTTACAATGGATCCCATTATCTTCTCAGATATGATTTTGGATAATGCAAGAAGAAGAAACAGGTGATGCCAGAATATCCATGGATAGTTTAGAGAGAGCAGTACCTTCTTAAGGTGTACATACAGTTTGAATACTGGAAAAGATAATTCTAGATTTAAAATGTGTTCTAGTTTTATTACCTTTAAATAGGTAAAACTATTTTATTGCCAACTATAATTGTTAAGGCTCATCTGCCTTCAGATTCTTAGTAATTGTGTGCAATTTTGTAGGTTTCAGTATTGATCAGCAAAAAGTTTTACCTGCATGTATCTATCTTTTTGCTTCCTGGTAAGGAAAATGTCAGAGGTTGGGCTGAGAGCCTAAAGGAAAATCATCCTTAAAACTCAGGAGAATTTACATAATCCAGATTGATTTAAATATGTCTTGGGAAGTTAGGTGTTCTCAATTATTTACAAAAACAAGGTTTGGAGGTGTTAAGCATAGTTCTTATGGTAAAGCTTATAAAGCTATTTTCATTCATATTTAAGATAGGAAACAAACATTTAATATTTGGCAAAAATAATTTTGAATTCTGCAATGGTAGAAAGGGCTAAATATTTGTATGTGTGTTGCAGTGAAATGATTGCACTTCTTTAAAATATAACAAAAATCAGCTAAAATTCAAAATTTGAGTCTTGGCACATAATAACCTGAATATATCCATCATCTTTGTATCTATTTATTTTGCGTTTCTTTATTGTTTCTATTCATTTTACAGCAATTGTATTAGTGAATGACATTTTCCCCCTTCTTATTTTATCCCTATGCTTTCTAGACTTTGAGTAACCACTGTTTAAATAAGGATTTTGATCTATTAATGAAATAATGAAAAGTACTTTCCATGCTGTTGTAGTGTTATGTAGTATTAACAACATAAAACTCGAGTCTCTGTAAAATCTTATGTGCAAAAGCTGATAAATTAAGTAATAATATGTCCTATACATTGAAATATAGAAGCTGCAACTGAATGGCAGATGAACCCATTAACCCATGCACCTATTATGTTACAGTGTGATTCTGAAAGCAGTCAGGTTTTGCTAACTGAGCCAAAGCGTCAATCTTTAGTACATCTCTGGTCTCCTCAAATATTCCTCTGGTACTCCACAAAAAGCTGAGAAGCCTCAGGCAGCATGGAAATTAGCGTCTTCACTTTAGCAGTTCTACTGTGGAAAAGGGCCTCTTGGACATTCAGTCACACTATTCTTGTGAAAAAAAGTTAAGTATGTAATGAAAAGTGAATTTTCTGCAGTTTTTCTTTCACTCAGAGGAGCCGTGAACAAATGCAACTGGTAAAGTCACAAGGCTTCAGCTTGTAAGCCTTAAGTTTTTAATTTCTTCTAGGAGCTTTCTGCTATACTGTTTGAAGACTGTCATAATCACTTCAAAATCACTTAACTTGGGTCCTGGAGGTTGGTAAGAGCTATTGGTAACTGTGTGCTGCTTGAGTCAGGCACATTTCACAAAACAGCTCTGCAAGAAATCTTTGGACACAAACAGCTGTAATAAATCTGGTTGCTTGAGTGCTGGCAGCCTGCTGCATCTTTCATTTCCATGCTAACCATGCATATGATACCTCATCCAAAAAACATATCTCACAATTTTGCATTGTCAGACTCACAACAATGGATTCATGGGGACTGTGTTTTCAACTTGTGATATCTTTTTGATTTCTACATACTGCAGAGAAACACCAAAACTGAATAAAATAATAAAATATCCAAGAATGAAAGCTTTTACAGCTGTGGCTTGTGACCTTAAGACATCTTCAAAGAAAGTTTTTAGGTGATACAGCACTGGAAATATTATGTGAATACTTAAGATATTGATAGCAGACACTAATTCACAGGAATGGATTGTGGGAATTTCCTCTCTGTTTACAAAGGATTTACAAACCATTTTTCTGGATTAAAATTCTGCAATATACCTGCTCTTCTGTACTGATCTCAAGTGTCTACTTGCTGCTGGCAGTGATTATCAGCTACCTTTACTGCTGTTTAGTTTGTTTAGGTTTAGTATTTGGTGTTATCAGCGTACTGGATCGACAGGTCTGACAGATGTTGTATCTGTGCTTGCTGCAGCCATAGATAACCACCTAGTCTCTATAACTCAAGGGGAGATGGCTCCAACACAACATTTCATTCTGTTCAACCACTTTTCCCTGGAAAGGGAGAGTTTGCCAATATTTACCTCAGCAGAACATATTCCCAGTTAATAACGGGACAAATTCAATGCCATGCTGAAAATTTATTGCAGCATAATCTCTGTTTATTGCTTTCAGTCATTTTGCAAAGTTTGCATTAAACAGCCTTTTCACTTGCAAAGTGACTGAAAATCTTTACAAGTTAATAAAGGGAAATTTAAGTTGAATGTTGTGGTTAAGTGGAGATTATTGACCGTTTCCTTCAGGCCTGGGATAGAAACTGACACAGGATTCTTACTTCATCCATCTGGGTGCTCCTTTTCCATCCTGGGAAAGTATCTTAATCCATCCCTGCACTGATCCTACTGACCGCAAAAACTTCTCTGATGGCAAAGCAATCACTCTCTAAATTAAAGTGTTCATTAGAAAATTCTGGAATAATTACTGAAGTTCACACATACAGATTGGTGATTTTACTTTACTCTGGAAGGAGGATGTCTCTCTGCAGGTCTCAGGCTACAGGGCGTGCCTGGAACCCCTCACCAGGCCAGGGAAGTGGGAGGAAGTCTCAAAGCAGGCAGGACATGGGGACTTATTGAGAATCTGTGCTGACAAGTAAGGGAACTGTGGGAGACAATCCTAAGACAGGCCAGTGCCCAGCAGCCTGGTCTGCATCCAAAGCAGCGTGGCCAGCAGGGTCTGCAGGAGGGGTCTCACCAGAGGGAGGGGATTCTGCCCCTCTGCTCTGCTCTGCTCTGCTCTGCTCTGCTCTGCTCTGCTCTGGTGAGACCTCATCTGCAGTGCTGCACTCAGTTCTGGGGTCCCCAGCACAGGGAGGACTGAGTCCAGAGGAGGTTTGAGTCCAGAGAAGCACCTCAAAGATGATCAGAGGGATGGAGCACTTGTTCTGTGAGCACAGGCTGAGAGAGTTGGGGTTGTTTGACCTGAAGAACAGATGGCTGCAGGGAGATTTTGTTCCAGCCTTTCAGTACCTAAAGGGGGCCTACAAGAAAACTAGGGAGGGATTTTTTATGGGAGAATGTAGTAATAGGATAAGAGAGAATGATTTTAAACTGGAATAGTGTGGATTTAGCTTAGACACTAGGAAGAAATTCTTCACTGTAAGGATGGTGAAGCACTGGAACAAGTTGCCCAGAGATGCTTCAGCCCTGGAAATGTCAAAGGCCAAGTTAGATGGAGCTTTGAGAAACCAGGTCTAGTGGAAGGTCTCCTTGCTCTTGGCAGGGATGTTAGAATTAGATGGTCTTTAAGATCCCTTCAAACCCAAACCATTCTAGGATTTGAATTCTTAATGATTTCCAGTTGGAAAAACTCGAGTATAGGCTATCATCTGCATCTTATCTCTGGGAGAGATCATCACTCCTATGCATAATCTCCCAAATTTTCATTTCTCTGTCTCAGGTGCTGCTGCTTCTCCTGCCTTTATGGAACATTTTATTCAATCAGAACTATGAAATGTTGGTCTGGGAGGAGTTTGCAATCTAGAGGGATAGGGATGTCTTGCTGCCCATTTCTGTAAATCTTTGTGGGCAAGGAAAATACCACTGCAAGTGGAGCATTTCAAGTACTGCAGAGCAGTGGTGGAATCTCTGCTTTTGGAGGTTTTTGCCATGTGCCTGAACTAGATCTTAAACAACCTGATCAAGAGGCTGAGTGATAATGAAGATGTAGAGAGAATATGTATGACTGAACATATGACAGTATTTCTTATCAGCTGTCATCACTGCTGCAGGGAAAGTGGTTGAGGCTGACTAAGACAACTGTGTCAGGGTTTCAACAGTCTGTCTCCTAAAGTGAGGAAATAGAAAGCACTGCTGTTTCCAACAAATAAAGGGCCTGCTTTTCTTATCAAGTCTTTTCTATTCTTTTACAATTGGAGTCTGTTTCCATCATGAGTTACATAGAAATACATACTTCATACTCTTTTTTTTTTTTTTTTTTTTTTTTTTTTTTTTTTTTTTTTTTTTTTTTTGCAATGTGGTGCACACTAGAATGTTTTCGAAGCACACCCTCTGGTCTTTAAAATTATGTATATTTGAATGTGTACTTTAATTTTATTCTGTATTTCTCCCAAAGAAAGGGATAAGGGATTTAGCGTTTTCAAATGATTAACAAATATTGGCAGTCAAGTCTTTGTTTTTTCAGCTTGCTTGCTAGGTGTTAGCATTATTCAATTTAAAATGATTGAGATAATGATCTCTCTCCCTGTAGCATGTTACTTTATCTAGCCTGTACAGCCCACTTTTCTTTCAGTCGAGTTACATGCCGTGGGAGTATTTTGATGCTGATAAATAATGAAATTGAAATAATGGCTGATTTCTTTGTACCTGTGGCAAATTCAGCTTTGAAAAAATATTCCTGGATTTAAATGTGTAAGTGTAAACTTTTCATTATATTTTTGTTAGAAGTATGTACTAACAAGAAAATTATAGATTCCATGGGCTTTAAAAGGAAATGCACATAATAATTTTTAATTGAACTCAAGCAGAACTGTGAAATCTGTTTAATTTTATATTATAAAGAAAATAATATGAGATTAATTTTATACTATATTTGAATGCTATTCTTTTATATTTATAGCTAAAGTTCAGTAGAATATTTTATTATAATGAGGCTTTTGCTTTGCTGTTCAGAAGATATCATTTAACTGTATGTTCTTCTAGAACAACTTAAAGGTTTTTAAACTAGTGGACCCCTTTCCAACATTTCTTTTTTCCACAGTGAAAATAAGGTAGCGTTGGGAATTCCTAGGTGAAAAACCTCCTTTTCTGGAAGTCTCTAGTCCAACCTCCTGCTTAGAGCACTCCTACTACAGTCAGCACTACCTTGGGTTAACTGTGACTCTGTCCTGGTGTCCTGCCATCTTAAAAACTGCTAAGGGTAGGGAAGGACATGTATCTGTACATACATCAGTATAATTTTTCAAAGATTAGATTTAAATTTCAAATTAGATTTTTTTATTTCTGTTTCAAATTCTAAAATTATTATAATTATAGATAAATAATGTAGCAGAGTGAAGAGGGTATCTAATAAATTCTGGTTTAATTTTAGAAAGTTTCACAGTTTTGATGATGGTCTTCTAACAAATTGTTCAGGATCTGTTCTAAATCCTTTTGAAAGCAAGAGAAAAGAGCAGATTTAGATGCAGTCAGAGCCACCTGCTTTAGCATCAGCAGAAATTTTCCATGCAAGTACATTTCTACCACAGAAATGCTGATGCATGGAAGGTGAAACACCCTGTGGAAATGTGTCAACACTAATAAAGCTTTCAAAGAATATTAAATATCTTTCTTCCTTCTTTTGGGCTAGTTTGGCTTTCCTCCTCAGCAGATCGCTCACAGGCTGCTGTAATGAAAGGCTTCCAGATTTCCTTTGGAATCCGACCTGTAAAAATGTTTCATTTCCATTGGACGTTTTTAGCCTCTTGACATTTCCTCCTCTCTGCTGGACAGATTTGTCTCAGAGTTTGCAGGCAAGCAGCAATTGCTTTCTAGACCAGGCCTTGATCAGAGCTTCTGTGGGCAGGTCTACTCTATGGCATCTGTGAAGTCAATAGAAAGTGGGAGAGGAGCTGGTTTCCTGTAGTTTGTGGTGTTCTGCCTGTTCTCAGTTATGGAATAAGCATTGTAAAAATTGTGCTAGATGGCATGTGGAATGAAACTTGAGTATAGTATACCAGTCAGGATATAAGTACTTTTTAGAGCACAACTCTAAGCCTCTGAAACAGAAGACATTCTTGAACATAAAGAAAATGTGTGCTTTTAAGCATGTTATTTAGATGGCAAACAAGAAATAAACTAATTTATGAGAGTCTGTAATATTTCAGCATATCTACACTACTAATTATGTGTGATTTCTTGCCTGTCTTAAAAATGAGAAGAAAGTTTCACAACTGAAGATCTCATTATGTGTTATTGAACCTCTATAGCTTTAATATTTAAACATCTCTGCAGTGTCTTGATTTATGTGAAGAACTGGTCTTAAAAGTATTGCATATTCTTAGGAGGCAGTTTTTCTTAGTATCCATTGTATCTCCTGATTTCCATTGCTTTCTGCAATTACTTTAAATTTTGTAGTATACCATTCTTAATATGTACTGATGTTTTTACTGCATAATCATATGTTTTCTCTACTTAAAGAATCATAGCTGTTGGAGAATTACCAACTGTTACCATCTCCTGCTGAACTAGAAAACATTAACAGAGAACATGCATGGTGGTTCAGAAATTCCACCTTTTACTCCACAGCAAAGGGGGAAATAGTAAGTATATTAAACTGATGCAAGTGATGTTTTTTGAATGGATGGGATAAATGTTTATTTTGGTAGTAAGACAAGAGGGATGCATGACCACAAATTATTAGAATTTCAAAACTTGCAGACTTGTTTCTGGTATTAAGACAACGTGATTTTCTTAGAGGAATTTACTCCTAGTACTCTATGTAGAAGTAGCTTTTCTGCTTTAATCAAAAGCAGGTTTCTTCTAAGTCATTGGACCCTTCTTGACAAATTCTATTTTATCCCTGGATCTCCCTTTCATGACAGATTTCTTTGCAAGTTTTCATGTCTTATTATCTGAAAAAGTTTACAGGGAAACACCATATGGGAAAGAAGCAGAGAATCCGTGGCTTCAGTTACAGGCAGAGATACGGATTCTTACCAACATCAAAAGGACTATGATGGCACTCTAAAGGTGTTTGGGAGTAGTCAGCATAGATTTATGAGGGGGAAATGGGGTCTGACAGTCTGACACAATTTGATGACTGGCTTGGCAGGTGAGGACAAGAGCACTGCATGTTTTTCATCTTGAATTTAGAAAGGCTTTCAACATTGCCTCCTATAACCCCCCTCTTAGACAAGCTGATGAAGTATAGGATAAATGAGTAGACAGTGACTGAAAAGCAGCTGAACTGCTGAGCTCAGACGGTTGTCAAAAGCAGAAAAAAGCCCAGCTGGAGGTCAGGCATTAGTGGTGTGCCGCAGGGGCCAATACTGGGTCTGATCATGCTTAACATCATGAATGACCTGGATGATGGGGCAGTGCATTCTCATCACACCAATTGATAATGCAGAGCCAGGGCAGGAGGTTAGTGATTAGCTAACAAGCTGAAAGTCCTACCTTTCACAGGGAGCTTGACAAGCTGGAGCAATGGGGAATGCCGAGTCCTGCACACTGGAAGGAGTAGTCTCACAAACTTTAGCAACAGTACAATCAAAGTCTTGAACACTCAATGGAGGAGGTACAACAGAAGGAATATCCCCATGCATCAGCAAAAGCTCAGGGCTGAGTGGCTGGTGACCAGCTCTGCAGACAAAGACCTGGGAGTCCTGATGGAAGAGCAAGATGAACATGAGACAGCAGCGTTCCCATGCTGCACAGGCTGCACTAGGAAAGCTGTTTCACAGAATAACAGAATATTGGGTTGGAACAGACCCACAAGGATCATCCAGTCCAACCCCTGGCCCTGCACAGAGCCATCCCCAAGAGTCACACCATGTGCCTGAGAGCATTGTCCAGAAGCTTCTTGAACTCTGTCATGCTTGGTGCTGTGACTACTTCCCTGAGGAGCCTGTTCCAGTGCCCTACCACCCTCTGGGAGAAGAACCTTATTCTAATATTCAACCTAAACCTCCCCTGACACAACTTCAGGCCATTCCCTCAGGTCCTGTCACTGGTCACCAGAGACAAGAGATCAGTGCCTGCCTATCCTGCTCACAAGGAAGTTAAAACTGCAGTGAGATCTCCCCTCAGTCTCCTCCTCTCCAGGCTGAACAGACCAAGTGACCTCAGCTGCTCCTCACATGGCTTCCCCTCAAGGCCCTTCACCATCTTTGCTGTCCTCCTTTGGACACTCTTCAGTAGTTTAATGTCTTTCCTATACTGTAGCACCCAACCCTGTCCCTAGCACTCGAGGTGAGGCCACCCCAGCTCAGAGCAGAGCAGGACAATCCCCTCCCTTGCCTGGCTGTGATGCCGTGCCTGATGTCCCCCAGGACACACTTGGCTTTCCTGGCTGCCAGGGCACTGCTGACTCATGGTCTACTTGCCATAGAGCAGGACCCCCAGATCCCTTTCCATGGCACTGCTTTCCAGCATCCCATTCCCTGTCTGTACCTACATCCAGGGTTGACCTGGGGCTTTCCTTTTTTCTGTTTCATGTGGTTGGTGATTGCTCAGCCATCTAATTTGTTGAGGTCTCTCTGCAGGACTTCCCTGCCTTTAAGAGAATTGACAGCTCCTCTCTGTTTTATATTATCTACCCCTTCCAGTCCTGCATCCATGTTGTTAATGAAGATGTTGAAGAGCACAGGGCAGAGGATGGAACCCTGTGGAACCCACTAGTGACAGGCCACCAATCTGGTGCCACCCAATTCACTATAACCCTTTGTGCCTGATCCATTTCCAGCAGGTCAAGGAAGGTGGGACAGATCAGGTCTGCTCTGCCTGGTTTGGTCTCTTTGGTGCAAGAAGGGCGTGGACAAACCACAGCAAATGGTCATGGAGCATGTGTCATAACAACAAAAATAATAGTTGATTTATATAATATTTATTTTGTTAGGTTGGTTTGGTTTTATGTACTGGTTTTATTGATTACTTGTTTCAATCTATTTATTTACTTTCTAATTTGACTTGAAAAATAAATTTTATTATGCAAAATAATAACATCTTGAGCCAGAGCAAGAGGTATAAGTGGAAATAACTGATTTTTGTTTTAACCTCTGTTCTTTTGAGAGCTATTTTGGCTGAAATGGATTATATGCCCTGGTTTTTTTTAATTCAAAAAATGATTAAAGACTTCAATGTTTTGAAAAGTGAAGAGGGCTGGCATACCTTAAGAACTACATACCACATAATGTGTAAAATCCAAAGCATATGACACCAAATTTGATTTTAGAAGGAGGTGTTAATACGTCAAGATTGAGCTCATTAAAAAATAATAATAGAAGTGGATATTTCGTATTTTTGATATACAGTCTAACAATAATTTTAAATCATATAAAAATACTGGTTTCCTAGGGTGTCTGTGTTGAAAAGCATTTCAGCAAAAGACAGGGTATAGAGTTAGGAAAATGAGAAGTGTAACAGACTCCTAAATGTACTTTCCACGCTAAGCAAATAAACCCCAAGTGTGTTGTGCCCTAAAGCCAAGTGTTAAGCTTTAAGTTTTCCCTCCAGTGGCAGCTAAAAATAAGCAGCACAGTTTTAAAACAGGATCCTACAGATGCAGATCAAGCTTATCAAAAGTGATTCCTTGTCCTCCCCTGTCTCACCCCAGGTCAACAAATAAAGTGAATTCTAATTTAAGTGACTTGCTTCTGGAAATACTCACTGTCTTAGGATCACACCCTACTGAAAATGTTTGAATTAAAAGGTCCAAACATAAATGTTTTATAAACTGTGTGAAGAACCTTGTTGTAAAGAAACAACCTGTGTTGTGATGAATTGCTGCGGACTGGCCCCTTTACAGCTGTATGTTTACACAAAGAATGAAGCAAAATTAAAGTGTCATCAAAGTTCTCTTCATTATGTGCTACAAAAACCTGACCTGGTATGTGTTTGAGTACCCTGTTGTGGTACTCAGATTTGCAGTCTGTTGCTTCTTCACGATGAGCAGACAAGAAATAGATGAGACCTTTATTTTTCTGGAAACAGACAGCCTCATGATCTCTGAGACTTGTTTTCTCTCCCTCTATGGGTGCCTGTGGGCTTGGTTGACTGCCTCCTCTAAAGTCTGTGAAAAAATTGCTGCTGTTTAATGGAGATAGTGGGGAGCAGGTTTGCAATTGTGCTTCCACCTTCATTTATGCAAGTACCACTCCTGGATACAGGGTACAAAGGAAGCCAGAAGAAAAGAAGGGATCCTCTCTGAGACCCCCAGCCAAGTCACCATAGAATCAGTACTTGGAAACTGCCCTGAGCTGTGGCATGCCAGCATTTTGAATTCAATTACTCTCACAGTACACTATTTGTATCTTCTCAGCTGTAGGGTTTCATGCAAGTCATTATGAGTTTGGTTTTGAGGGAATTGATACCACATAGTCAGGCCTCAGGACAGTAAGGAAAACCAGGTAGATCTGTTTGATTATGCCTCATCTAAGTGCTAGAATGTTAGCTGAATTCCTTCAGGAGGGCACAAATGGAGCACAAGGAGAAAAACATACATAGCAAAAATTTGGATGAAAGACAGCAAAGGCTCAGAAACACCTCAAGAGGCTGAGTGTGGGTAAAAGAGACAGCAGAGCTCTCTGTTACTGACTTATTTGTGTAAAACAATGCCTTACACGATCTTGAATTTCTGGAAAGTTTATTTAGCAATATATTCCATAATCAACCAACCAGAAGAGGCCTATGGTTGCTGTCTGAGCCTGTCTCACCTTTTCAAGTTTCTTTCAGTACTTCAGGTCTCATCATTTCCTGCAGAAAATTACTGAAGCTTGTTACACTTCACTTCACAGGCATTGTCTCTTCCATGCTTCTTTTTCACATCTGTCCCAGAGGTGAAGTGAAAGAAGCTTCAAAGCTATATTAAGATGGAGATATCAAAATAAAAGTAGGAGCTATTGCAGAATAGTTTTTTCAGTCTTTTTTATTTAATGTGTAAAGGAAATTCATAAAACTATATTTACCCATATGCCATTTTTTTTCCAATAAGATAATCTGTTGGTTGTTGGAGACAATCTAGTTTACCTGTCAGCCTAAAAATTAAAAAAACTAAAATCCCTCATGTTTAATTTTACATTCAGTTGCCTTTCT
The DNA here is from genome assembly GCA_013401135.1 of Cettia cetti. NCBI lineage: Eukaryota > Metazoa > Chordata > Aves > Passeriformes > Sylviidae > Cettia > Cettia cetti. The sequence goes on along the minus strand of VZUI01023886.1, from coordinate 17,063 downwards.
CCTTATATCTAAATAGATGATTTGTTTGAATGATATATGGTTTTGAATAAGGTCATCCCTACACCCACAGGCTTTATCAAAGTACAGCATGTGTACTTGTATTAATGGGATGATTCACTGGCAGGATTTTCTGCCTAGTGCCAGAGTTCTCTATCTCCAGTGATTATTTCTGTCATCACATGCTTTACTTTTTTATTTTTTGGCTGACCTTTTGTAAGCATCGCCTTTCATTATTAAGTGTTAGTCAGGAAAACCCTGACTTGTAAACTGCACATTTCTTCCATACTTACAAGCCATCAACTGCTGAGGAAAAACAGAAAACCTGGAAGAATTGCCTTGTGAGTAAGGCTTTTGTAGAGGGTTCAGAAAACCTGTTTTAATTTGTGGTTTTGCCACACATTTCTTATGTGGCCTCTGGACAATCGTGTAGGCTCAAAATCCAAGCTGTGTAAACACGATAGTGATAATTCTTCCACTTTGTGTTAACCTTGCTCCTGCATTACAATGTTTTCAGAAAATGCTATAATAAGTTTTACTGCATTTGCATTATGTAGAACAGTGGCCCATGGGCTCCTTCAGGTCCACAGTAACACAAAGGGTTGTGTTAGGAACAGAAAATCGTACCTCTTTGTGCAGATATATTCAATGGAGAACAATAACTGGGCCTGACAAGATTTACCCTCTGTGTATGGCATTTATGTCTTGTAGAGTCATACACACCAGCTATTTCTAATTTCCTGTCATTTTTCCAGGGATGGCTCTAAGAACATAAGGAAGACAGTGAAGAAAACTTTTCTTCATCAGACTCAATCACTCATAAATATTGGTGTAATAGGTCTGTATCTGAACTGGCAATCCTTTATTAAAACTTCATTGGGGATAGCATGCTGTCTCCTGGACAGGACAGTGCTCCAAGTCTGTGGAAGGGGTGGAAGGCTGAAATGAGTCCCCGGTGCACCAGTTTGGAGAGAGTGCTTAGAAGGTTTACATGCATTTAATGAAAATTTTTTTCCAATGTCAGAAATGCAAGTTGCAAAAATTATCAGGTTTATTGAGAGTTACATAGAATTCCTCCAGGAATGAAGGGATCTAATATCTATCTGTATTAATTCCATCTGAAGCTTCAACTGAATCACATTCCATATCTTTATTTTTCCCTAATAAACATTAATAAAATTGTATTTCTGTCATGAGAAACACATGGGTTTACAATCAAAATGTAATTCCTGACTTCCTAGGGAAAGCTCTCCAAACTTAAAGAGGAACTAATGGAATAATTTTGCCTTCAAGTTACTTTGAAATACCTAATTTGACTGTCATATACTCAGAATCCAGCACTGCCATGAGTTAATTTCCAGAAAAGTAATAAAAAGACTGGACTGTTATACCATCCCCTATACTACCCCACTATTGGCTAGAATATCCTGATCTGGCATCTGTGAAAGGTTAAGACCTGAAGTAAAATCCCTGCATCCTGTTTGGGTACTCACAAACCCTGGTAATAAACACTGGGATTTTGCCCAGTTTCTCCAGAATTTGAGTCTTCATGCTGCTCTCCCTGAATCTGAATAAATCCCTATGGCTGTATGTGAAGCAGATCATTCAAAGCACTTGCCTGGAGAAATGTATTACACATGCAGGCTAAGAATTGGGGAGTTTCACACACAAATTAATTTTGACAAGAGCAGACCAGAAACAAATGCTCAAGTTAGTTTAATATTCCACCCAGGCAGCCCATGTGGAGAGCTGACAACACCCCCTGGCCTGGACTGTTGAAAGGTGTCAAAGAATTTTCAAAATTTGGCAGCACTTTGTGCAACTGCAATTGTTGACCAAACAGGAACCTGAGCCAGGGCGGTTCCTGAAGGAGAGCCTGCACACAAAGCCATGCTGGAATGAAGGCTGAAGCACTTACAAATCTGATTCAAAACTTGCAACTCTTAATGGTGCAATATTCAAGAATTCATGTTCTTGGAAGTGAAGATCATTAGAGAAGCTGCCAGAGAACTTTTTCTATACCTGTTAAGAGAACTCATGGTGTAGCAAAATTATTTGACTCACAAGAGATTCTACTTTTCAAAGGGTTTTTTGCATTTTTCAGATTTTTTTTTGCCACTGAAGGAGATAGAAAGCAAAAGAGATGCTGAAGTATGTATTGTGTAGCACTTTGTCAAACCTTGCATGGATAGGTCTGGAGTTCCTCTAGTTTTGTCTTTTGAGGTCCTCTGGAGGAAAAATCTTACTAGAGAAATCTACATTGAGAAATCTTCTGGCATCTGTAGCAGGGACAGAAAGGAGACTAAGCAAGGAATGACAAAGCACGAGGATTTAGGGCATCAGCCTGAACTTTAGGAGCAGATATTGCATTGGCAGGAGCTGAAGCAGCCTCAACATCAAAAATAAAATACCTACTGCACCAACATGTGGAGTCATGTTGGACAATTTCTCACTTGTGGTCTTTGGAACAGAGAAAAAAGTTTTCAAGGAAACTGCAAAAGTAGTACAAAAGAAAATAAAGGTTATTAGGTGTTTTCCTTTGACATAAACATTCTATGCCTATCTAACATATCTGAAATGTCTGTTTCTGTACCTTACAGAATAGTTCAGAATAGTTAATTCTAGCTTTAATCTTTATTTCACCCCATGTTTCTTTGTTCTTTACTCTTTTCTATGTTACAGTCCTCCTGTTGCTCCTTGATAAGCTGCTTTCATGAGTCCTCTTTTTCCAACTCCATCCATTCTTCTTGCTTGCTTGGAATACTAACTCTGCATGCTATTCCAGGTATTCCCAGCTTATTTTTCTGTACTACAATGTCTCCTGTACTGAGAACCACACCCCAATACCTTCCACTATCCCTCAGCACATCTTGCATGTCTTCCCATCACTCATTTATCCTGCTGTACACAATGCTTGACTGAGGCTTGCAATGGGTGAGATTGTAGGCAGCAGTGAAAACCAAGGCAGCCTAGAGAACAGAAACTGAATTCAAGGTGCACCCTGCCATGATTCTTTCCTAATCCTATCAGGGTTGTCATCAAGCTGGAGGGTGATTGCTCTGCTGGGAGGTGAAGTGTGCTGTGCCAATAACTTGGACGTGCTGGAATCTGAGACTCCTTCATTGGAAATGACACACTTCTGAGTATTTGTAAGTGCTATTACTAAGAGCCTGTCAAAGCTAATTTTGATGAAATGACCCTTAGTTAAAGTTGAAATTACTTTAATAAAAACTGAAAGGAGGGAAAAAGCATGAGACATTTTCACACCTATGTGAGTGGATTCTTCTTCTCCACTCCCTGGCCAACCTAATCTCCAGTTCCAACCAATTCAGTTCTGAAAGACAACACTGTGCAGTTTCTGCAGGTATTCTACCATTAAATGAAAACAAATTTCAAGGCAAAAGAATTGATACCCTTCAGGCTGCTTGACCTTTAGTCCCTGCTAAATTTTCTTTCTTTCTGGTCTCTCCAAGACCATGCTTAGCAATAATGTCCCAAAGAACTAGCAGTGACTTATAGCATATTTTATCCAAGAATAGAATACTTAAATATAGAAAAAAGGTTCAATTTTTATTTTAAGCTTTACTACATTAGTTTTCTTTGCTCTTATAGATATGCTGCCTTTTCAAAAGATAACAGGCTGGGTGAGAAATAAAAAATAATTTGTCAAATGCATATGATGGAACTAAAGCCATTCAGCTCAGTCAGTTTATTGTATAAATTATCATCAGTAGGGAATAGGAGCAAAATGTTCATTTTAGACAAACCATCCTCTCAGTAAATAGTTATTATTTCTCGTCTTAGAATTTTTCCTATAAACTCTCACTATAAGAAGACACAGAATTTTTTTTTTAAAAAAAGCTCTTTGTGTGCATGAATATTAGGGAATTACAAGGATTATTCATGTTGGACCACAATGCAAATTGTATCCAAGGGATTTCAGGATGTAATGGAGTGCATCCATTTGTTTAGGACTTTTTTTCAGTTTGTGTGTTTTGCACCTTCAAATAGCACATAAGTGGATCAGACCCTCCAATTCAGATTGTCCTTTCTCTTGGAAGTATCTGAGCCTGTTTCTGGAGGGCTCTTGCTGCCCTCAGACTACAGAGAGAGGCAAAGAACTGGAACCTGCCTTTCACAGGAGACTCTACAGGCAGCAGATAAAACCCACACCTCAGGTATGACAGGGAAACCCCAAAGGCTCAAGAGGACTGTGCAGTTTCCTGCAGCCCAGAAAGTTCTTGATTGCACTGAAAGAAAAACTACAACAGACAGCAGGGAGTGTGATTTATATGCTTCTAAATTTTGTAGTTTACCCATTTTTATAATTTAGGGGGTTTTTTCGCCACCTCTTATTTTCTCTGTTTAGAAAGTAATGTATTCTACATTCTAAGATAAAATATATAATCTGCGTTCCATTCTTTTTCCTTTTTTTTTCTTACTTTTTACTTGATCTCATTTTAAAACATGTCATTCTTACAAAAGTTCATTGTAAGCTCGTTACTGAGACCATTCAGAAGTGTAGTTTTTACAAAGTCCTTTTTTAGATGTTAAGAGCACTAGCATGCAACTATTTCTCTTACCTATTCTTCAAATAACTCAAATATAAATAGAATATATTCACAAAAATACAATAAATCATATATAAAGAGCAAAAAAAAAGTAAATAAAAGACCAAAGCAGTAAAAAGTAAATCAACCAATTTAAAGTTTTTGCTGACCTTGCATATTTCAGTTTGCTGAGTTCTTACAAGTCACATTTAAATTTTCCAGCTCTAGCTGCCTGATTGATCATGAAGCGTGGATTCTGCAGTCTCTCGAACACATTATAGGTCTCTGGTATTTTAACTCACTTCATTCCACTTTCTGATCACTGATACAGTAACATGATATTACTGTGAGCATTCTCTTACTCAGGTATTGTTAGGACTGATGTCATACTGCAAGTGGCTTTGCCTCCTGTGCTGGGTTTCTGAATGCATTCATGTCCAAACAATTCCCAGGCACCAGGCCTGGCAGGAAATGTTGATTGACATTGGCAAGATAGGAAGTCTTCCATTGGTTGTGACCTGCTGTTTAGATGTTAAAGGTCAAATGAGCACAGATTAATAAAGCAGTTGGGAATTTGCAGTCCAGTCCAAACATGTAATTGTTGTATTGACTGGGATTCTGGATTGGAGACTTTCAAAAGATTCAGATATTTGGCATCAGAGACTTGAGGTTTTCAGGCAAGAGTAGGGATTGTTCTTCCAGCTTTCTGCCTCTTCTGCACAATTCATTCACTCAGCTGTGCTTGATCCTCTTGAGGGGTCTTCCTTCTTAAGGGATTCTCTTGCCTTGCCTTATCTTGTTTTCTCTCATCATTTACTCAAGAGATACTTGGTTCTCAGTGAAAGGAGGAGTTTTAGATCTTCATTTTTATGTTTGAATGGACTTTTTCTGACCCGTTTGATGAGTGAAAAATCTGTGAAACAGCTGCCACAGCTTAGTGCAACTTGTTGAGGCTCGAATAAGCCCTTCCCTGCCTGACCTGAAGGCATTAGAAACAGCATAAATGAAGTGACTTTTTTCATTATGAAGTTTTATGGTTTTAAAAATTTGTTTGTGGACAAATAACTATTAGAAAACATCTGAGACAATAGTTCCCATCAAGACAGACAGGTAAAACCAGAATTTTCTATTGATGGATGAAATCTTTTAAAGAGAAGTATTGATAAAAAAGGGTTTCTTCTTAGGCATTTTCTGTAACAGTGTTCTTTGCTGTCTTCTGGAGATATTAAAAGTTCTGAAGCACCATGTTAAAAAGAATTCCTATGGGACCTGTGATAATAGTTACAGATAAATTTCAGTAAAATCTTGGTTTAAGTGTAGAAGAAAATATAGCTGGTAAATATGATACCAGTTAGAAAATTCCTCATTACCATTTAAATATTTACCATATGACTTTGTGACAGAAAAACTCACATCCAAATAAAAATACACAAAAAATGCTCTTTTTATTTCCCACATAAATTGCTATTTCCAGAAACTGGGTTTTACAGAGGACCCCTAGTTAAAAAGGGTTTTTTTATTTGGGTCTTTAAGACTGACTGCTTTTGTTTTCATCCAAAACAACTGGCTACTGCTGCTGCTGGTAATAAATAATAGCATTGATGCTGTGTTTGCTTTTTAGCCCTTGCTGTCTCAGTCACAAACAAGATGTCTTATCATGCACTGGAAGAATGTAAGTTCATTTTCCTTTGCTGTACAGTGATGATAAAACTTCTTGAAGAGTAGTCCTGGTGGTGCTCTAACTCACAGAAACTCTTAATTTTGGAAATTCCTCTTTCTAAATATTCTCACTAGAAATAAATAGGCCAAGAATATGCAGAATTCAACTTAGATGTAGGACTTTAAAAAAACCTTCCTCCTTACCTTCTGCTAAATTCAGAGTGTCTTGAAACCTATCTTTACTGCCAGTGTACAACAACTATGTGCATTTAATTATTCACCTGTATTTCCCATCTGCTGGAAGCAATGTTCTTCAGATTGTTTCATTTATCCTTGCAAAGCTATACTGTCTTGCATCTAATTGCAGTTTCCCCAAGTCCGTCTAACCGTATGGTGTGAGGTTATGGATCCCCTTCCCCACTCTAGATCTCTCTCCTTCCTCTTTGGTGAGAGTGTTGTATCTGGAGTATATGCAGGATGCTTCTTCCTTTCTGGCAGGAGGCAGTCCTCAGGGAAATAGGAACTGGCCTTTCAGCTCAATGCCTTTAGCCTGAGAGGCAGAGGAACCCCTGTGTTGCCTTGTTTGAGCCCATTTCAGACAGCTCTCTCTTGAATGGTTGCAGGTGGTGCTGCATGAGCTGGGGCTCATGCTGGAGGTGTCTTCTTAGGCCCTTAGGTTACTGAGGTCAGCCCTCTTCCCTCACTGCCCTCTGTAGCCAACAGCATTTGGCTGCCTCGTACAAATAGGCAGTAAAGCAGAGCTGATTTAGGGGGCTCTGAGAAGCCCTTGTGATTACAACTGTCACATGCAGAAATCCCTGCTTTAGCATTTTGTGGAGAAGGGCCAATTTTCATGTGCCTCTGCTTACTCTAAGCACTGGTTTAAACTTGTACTTCAAAAAAGAAGATTAGAAGATGTAGGTCAAATCACTGTAGCAAATCAACACAGTCCTTAAAATCTAGCAGTAGAATTTACTTAATACCAGAGAATTCATGTTTTCCTCACTGAACTGGAGAAGTTAAATCTCTCTGAAAGGCAATATTTCTGAAAGATACATGAGCCTTATTTCCAAAAGCTTATTGAAAGCCCAAGAAATACCAAGATCACAAGAAACAATAAAAACCTACTCATCAATGCAAATCCCATCAACTGCATCTAGTTTTTCCTGTCATCTTAGATGCAAAGATCATCAGAAGGTTAACAAGCCTCCCTTTTCCTTAACAATATTACCTGAACCCTTCCCCAGTGTTGTGCCACATAGAGTTTGAATGACAGGAAGTAATTTTAGCAAGATTCATTAGCAAAATTTAAGCCTTTTGTGCTTTGAAGATCCAAAGACTCTCACAGATACGATCATTCGCATTTCTCATGTTTTCACAGTCTCCATTTTCACCTTGTATTTCAAAATTCTGTTTTTGATAACTCCAGCTGCAACGTTTATAGTTTTTATTTCATACCTTTCAATCCTGAGACCTTCAAATCTAACTAACTGCATTCCTTTTATCTGCTCACTAAATACCCTCTGGCTGACATGTTGTTATAAAAGAGTGAAGCTTGAAACCACCTCCATGGGTTTTACGGGTTGATCATTCATAAGGGGGTGTTGATGAATACAAGTTTTGTCTGCAAAATTTGAAAGTGAAATCTTTTCAGGATCTATGTTATGACAAGCCCTTTTCAGATTTTTCATCCCCAGAATTGAACTCAGAAACTTGTCAGCCCATCATGCATTTTTGAAATAATAAACAAATACAAATGAGACCATCTGATAGAGCACCCCATTCTCCCCTCCGCACACCCAGCACGTGAATACTGCTTTATTAAAACCTGGCATTTCAATCACAGCAGAGGCACGCTGCTGATATGAAGGATCACCTAAATGGAATAAAGGTAAGTGAACATTTTCACAGCCAGACATTAGACGTGCTATGTGTGTGACTTAATCTGGGGCACATGTGAGACAAATATAAATACCATTAATCAACTTCTGAGTATATTTTCCCCTTTGCACCTAAGTTTTTTCCTTCTTTTTAACAGCTGCTAGTGCAGGGGGAAAGGGGCCAAAGAGAGTCTCATTTGCTGATGAACTATAACACTACAAATCATCAGGGAGGGAGTTCTGGTGTCTGAGCGCTCAGAAAAATAGCAAGGGCTACTTTTGACAGCAACACAAAACACCACATTTTTCTCAGTAAATTAATCACAGTAAGTTCAGTGATGTCTGAAGGCTGCATCTGTGGGAGACAAAAATGACACTTTCTTCCTACCTAGACAACAAAGTTTGGACAAGCATACAAGCTGCCTGCTGGGTTATTGCTTCACAGCCCGCATGGCTTCTCTAGATGAATTAACTCTGTGATGGTGCAAAAATGGTCACTGACTTACAATTGCATTTAGCACTTTGAAAATACACATGCCAGATACACCAAATAATGAAGCTGTGGATGGTAATAATGCCAGGCTGAACTCCCAGATGCATTAGGAAAGGCTAAAGTTCCTTGAAGGAAGAGAGGTAAAGATGTAAGTAGCAACATTATCGCACTCCTTGGAATCTGCTTGCTGAGCACTGTCTCACAGTGCAGAGGAGGCTACAGCCATGCTGGCTGTATTTCTTCTCTGGCAGGGTGGTGGCACCATAGGTCAGTGCTGAATGCTTGGGCTGGGCTGCCCAGGCTATCCTTTTTCTCTGCAGGGAACATCTTTGAAAGGGGTTTTGAATTCCATCGTTTTTTTCTGTCAGGTTTTCTCTCAGGCCAAATCAGAGACTGTATTGAATCCTGACCCTACCTAGCTTCTGCCACGCTGGAGTGATATATGCATTCCCCTCTCTTCCATTGCCTGGAGGTCCTTGGTTCTGTAGAAGGCTCCCAACTAGCTAGATCCTTTCTAGCCTGTCTCCTCCTCTGTCTTGCTGGACTGGAAGCATCCAGCACTACTGGTCCCAGAGCACAGCTGATCTGGCACCACAGAGCGTTATGCACAGCTGCCTGAAGAAAGAAACCACTTCTGTCCCTGCAGAAAAAACAACTCAAAGCAACTGTGAGTACAGACATTAATTCCATAGTTCACCTGAAATAATGGTGGTCATGTTCCTTCATGAACTGAATTTCAGGGCTTGTGACCTAGTCATTCAGGTACCAGGAAGCTGGATATCAGCTTGTTACACTATTCTGCACTCTTTTTTGCTCTTTCAGAAGTGTTGCGTATCAACAAAACAATACCTCTTCAATATTCTCAAATGATCAAGAAATTTATGTTTTCCTTATCCAGATTAATGACTAACAGATGCTGCATTTGTTTTTTAACCCCATCTATGGTAAAATCAGCACAGTAGAGTTCCTAGTTGCTGTTAGACACACAGCAAAATGTCTTCTGACACACTCACATCCTTATATGTACATGCCAACCAACTTACAGCTAATTCAGTTGAAAAACAAATCAAGAAAAGATTAAATAAGGAGGATCTCTAGTGACATCAAATTCCTGCCCACAAAATATTGCTTCCTTAAGTGCAGTTTGAAGCCAAATGTAAGCATTTGTAAATGAAGCAGCTAATTAACTGCTCTAGTGGAGGATAATGGGTGGAAGCAGAGTTTTAAGCACAACCAGTGTGCTTTCTACCATAATAGACAAAGGCAATGTATTAAGAACGCATCAGTATTTCTAGATCCATGAGCAGAAGACATCTGAGTTTTAAGATAGGAAATACTGGACAATCAAGCCAACAACTTCCAATAACCATTAACTTTCAAAGAGCCTTCCAGATGTTCTCTCAAGATTCCTCACTCTGAATCAGCTTCTCACCTATTTTTTCTTCCCATTAGAGGCAGTCTCTTTGTTGCAAAGATAATGAAAAGAGGAACATCCCAGAAATCATGTAGTGGTTCTTACCCAGACCTCTGCTAATGCATTCTTGTGTGATTGACTGTTTAGAAGTGCTGAATTAACTTCTCTGCTTGGAGGCTTATATTGACTTAAAATACCTCACAGATCAAATGTGAAACTTCTCTTTGATTTGTTTATTACACCCAGCAGTACAGAGTCTAACAGCATGAAAAGGTTTCAACAGCAGCTCTGGTGCAGTGAATTAACAGAATGATTTTCTAGATTATAGTATTTAGTAATGATCACAGCACTGCCAATTTTCATCATCTGTGAGGAAACTACAGATGCAAACAACAGTATTGTGTAGGTGTTTCTCTCCTGGTAACAGAGCAGCCTCCTTTACTTAAGACATACTTCCAAGAAGTTGGACCACGTGAACAATGAGTAAACTTTGTGTAGAGCATCCTAAAAGGTTTCTCATATCAAACAGCACTATATAAAAAACCTATATCTTCAGTAATTAAAGCAACCAGTGGGGATATATGCAACTGAAAAGGACCCGTGTTCTGCAAGTTCCCAATCAGGGCATTCTTGAATACGAAGAAGTAGACAGGTCAAAGAGGCTGAAAAGCAGAGTAAGAGGTAAAGAATTTTCCCCATAAAATTCCTGATTCTCATTGGAGAGGAGGGCTCATCCAAAATTAAATTAGTTGAATTAATCAAGCAAAATCAGTCTGAACATAAGGCTCAAAAGAGAATTTCAGTTGAAATTCCATCCTAGGTTCCTCAGGTGGTTTGTTGTGCCATTTCCATAACCCAACAACTCCTGGTAATTTAGGACCATTCTTCTTCCATTTAGGGAAGATATTTAGCACAAAAAAATTTAAATCAGATAAAGGCTTTTTCTTTCTCTCAAATTCTTGTCTTCAGTGATATGTGTGTGCAGTTCTAATACCTATTTCATTTGAATAGATGAACAGTAAAGAAAAAAATTTCCATTCTTGATTCTACAGGTGTCGTTTAATGTCATATGGGAGAGAAAATGCCAGAAGGAAGTATTTTTACTATGTATGAGATGAGATTCTGTTCAATAAAGCAGTTTTTACTGGGTTAAAAATAATATAATTGTCTCCCATTATGAAGAGCTTTACAAGTTTTACAGTGCTACTACTTCAGTGGCTAAAGTTTTCTTGACGGTATTTATAATAAAAATTAGTAGGAATATACACCAGGAAGGGCCATTTGACTCACTCAGAACATTTTCCTGTGGTTGCAGACAGCCAAAATACTTGATCTTTTTCATACACTGATAGAAACTTGATTTTGATCACCAAGTATGTGTTTTCTCCCTTGTATCACTCAAAAATATGTTCCAGAGCTCACGCAAGTAGAATTAAACCTCTAGATTCAAGAACACATTTATTCATTAGCAGAGAACCATTTGTTTCTGTGACAAAAAGTATCCTTTAACTTAAGTACTTTTCCTCCCAGAGTTCATGCTTCTGATGATGTATTTATGGAGTGTAGTCTCTTCTCACTCTTAAAAGTACTCTAACTTTTGCAAAACTAAAAAAAATAAGAAGACAGGCTGTTTAGAGGAGTATGTTGATTTCAAAAGTAATACTAAGAAAATGTTTGAGACACTTGATAATTTAAAGTACTCAAATTGTGGAAAATGCAGAACTGTATTTAATCTTATCATTTTATAATATAAGATGTGGCAAAATTATGTACATAGGAAGAAGTTAGTATGGACACTGTTCTGATGGGGAGGTGTGTAGGAAAATGTACTGGCTTTAAACACAAACTTAGATTATTCAGAAATTTGTTTTATAGAAAGAATAAATATTTGCAGAGATTACCATTTGAATGTCTGGTACTCATGCCTTGACAAATTCACTGTACAGAGACTTACTGCATAAAAGTGGGGGGGAAACTCACTTCTCCAGATCTGAAAATGTCTTTAAATTTTTATCTTTGTGCTTTGTGACATTGCCTTTCAAAGGTACTAATGAAAAGTCACTGTAGAGCTATTTTCAGGTGTAATTATCACTATTACCTAGTGGCCATATAAAACTGCACTTGCCACTGGCTAAATTGTATGGTCTACGTTTACAGATTCAATATCTGCCAGAAATAAAATATCAGTTTATGCAAATTAGGCCCAGAAGGAAAATATTTTCAGATACTTTTGTGGACTTCAGTAGGCTTTGGATCACATTTTTTTCTTTCCTGGATCACATTCTTTCTTTCTTTAAACATTTTTTCTTTCCTAGATCAGCTCTTGAAATATTTCTGAGTGATAAGCTGCATTTCTATAAATAATAGAATTAGCAGTTCTTGATCTTCTACCATAATGTAAGATAATAGTTATAATTTGATTGGAAACCACTGCTGATTTAAATTGCACCTTTAGAGATCATAGACAACAAGCAGAGGAGATCAGAAACTATAGAATTTGCATTTTGTTGGATAGATTGGATGCTGATAGTACTGAGAAACACGCCTTTTCTTAAAGGCAGTTCTAGAAGTGGCAAGGGTGTCAGCAGTTACTTTTTGCTGAGAATATTCCTGAATGGCTACAGTTTTGCTTTTCAGTACTTAGCAGTTTAAGTACTCTTTAAGTAAATAAGCACTAGTCTCCATCACAAGAGAAAGGCTGAACATATTTTTAAATATCACTTTATTTATATGAAAATCACCCTGTTGTGTACATTGTGTATAATCAGGCAAATTCCGAAAGGAATTTGTGTTGTTGGGCTGAGTATGATTAATACTTGCGACAAAACTCATAGTTTTGTTCAGAAGACAGTATTGAAAATTCAGTTTATGATATAGTTGAAATTATATTTGTCATAGTTTTCATCCCGTAGTAGTAGGCTGGAACACATAAAGTCTAAAGGCTTGGATATTCAGAAGCATCAAATTGCATTTTTTTCTTTTCCTTTAACCAAAGCATGAATAGCTGGACAACAGGTTATAGACAGCTCTGTTCATCAAAGTAAAATTACCTTGTTTCTGTTGGATATAGTAACAAAGTTATGTAAAACACTCACTAATTGCAGGCATTTTTCTCTCTGATTTAATAAGACAGGAAGTTTGAGCCACAGGAAAGCAATTAGGAAAACAAAGAGATATGTTTGTAGTACTTTGAAGCCCATTCCCACCCTCATGCTCCTTCCAGCCATTGCCACTTCTTGTTTTATTTTTTCCTAGATAGTGCCAATGGCTTACAGCGGTCAGGCATATTTCATTGAATCACAGATGTTGCATGGCTGGAAGGTACCTCTGGAAGCACCTCGTCCAATCTCTTACATCAGTGCCACAGCCAGCACAAGGCCAGGTCAGTCATGGCTTTGTCAAGACGAATCTTGAAAAACTCCAAGGAGATTTTCCATAGCCCTTTTTCTTTGGGGAATTGTTTACGTAGCACTTTATTCTTCCACGCCACTGATCTCCTTGCAGCTTTTAAGATGAAGCTGACAAGAACTAGGCTATTTTCCACTATCTTAAAAGCACCAGCCTCTTAAAACTTTGCAATTTTTCTACGCTTCTTCTATATTTTTCACTCCATTGATTATAATGCCACCCACCCTCAGAAGTTTCCAAATGAAAAGAAGTGTTTCTTCTGAGATTTTCTATGATGTGTATGGTTCAGTCAGGGTGTTAAGTGTAACAAAGTGATCTGCATAATGTGGCATGTGGGATCATTATATGAGCTCACCATCTGTGATGTGACTGAGCACAAGTCAGTTTCTATAATACAAGGCAAAGAACTGTAATGTTTGAACACAAAAGTCTTCCTTTATTTTCAAAATTAATGCAGCTTTTATTTTACAGATAAAAGCATATTAGTAAAATATCTGAGGTATTTCTTAAAACATTGCTGCTGTCTTATTGATGTTTCAGTATCAGTAATTCTGTATATGTCAGCCTTGCTCTAACTTTGGATTTTATTGGTAAGCTCATAGTACTCTAGTGCCTGTTGAAAAATACCTATTTTCTTGATTATCTTTCTGTTGTCAACTCTGTTGTGCCGTCCCAATTCTCAGCTCTTCTGATGTGTGCTATATGTGTACAGCAATTATAAATACAAGCTAAAAGTCACACAGAAGCTATGGACAAAATAAATGCATAGTCTACCACATCCGTCAATGTCCCTTTTAAACATGCTTATAAATGAATATGAGGGCAAGGGAGGAACTAAACAAAATAGGCAAAATCACTTTGACAGAAATAATTTCTCTACATTTCTAGAAATTGTGGATAAAATCTTATCACATAAATATATACATATCTTTGAGAGAGTGAGAAGAAATCTTGAGAAAAGGAAGAATTTGTTTTGGGTGTCATGAGTGATGGTATCAAAAATCTTTCTGAAATCAAGATAAACAACTACCACTGGTTTCCCCTTGTCACTGAGCCAGTCACCTCATCATGGAAGAGCAGTTGGTCAGGCATTTCAACTTCACAAACATAGGCTGACCAATCCCAATTACTGACCTTTGCTTAATATTGTTGGAAATGGGTTCCAGGAGGGTTTCATGCATCACACTCCCCAGGGAATGCTGTGTGGCTGGCTGAACTGCAGCTCTCCTCAATTTTTTTTCCTTGTTCTTGAAGACAGGAGTGATGTTGCTTTTTTTTCAATACCTATAAAACTTTCCCCATTCCCACAACCTTTCAGATATGATGAGTGGCCTCACAATGGCAACTCCCTTAATGCTCAAGGATGCATCCTGTCATGTCCCATGGACTTGTGCATATCCAGTTCACTCAATCATTTCCTGAGTTTATCCTGCTCTATTGAGGAGATATCTACATTTCTGCAAGCTTTCTCATGGGTTGGAGGGTCCTGGTATCCCTGAGGAAAATTCTAGCCAAAAAATAATAGTGATGAAGAAGACATTCAGTACTTCAATATTTTCCTTGCCCCTTGTCACCAGTTGAATTGCTACCCAATTCAACACTAGGACATTCCTCACATTTCCTAGTTTGCTGATATTCCAGTGGATGCCCTCATCTTCTGTCCCCAGTCACAGCTGCATCTGTTCCAACTGCTCTTTGCTACAAAGGGCAACTCCTCCTCCTCCTCAGAGGGTCTCTACTCTTCCTATGGAGCATTTATAAAGCTGCTTCATGTTTCTAGTAAAAACACAATTTCAAGATTAGTGAGCAAGGCCAAAAGGTAACCATGGGAAGGACAACTTATCGGCAGCTGTTGAACAGGCTGTGAGTTTGTCACTGTCTCTAGAATTTAAGAAGCTGGGTGCTTGTCCAGATTTTCATTCCAGTTTCCTACCTGGGAAAAAGCTAGTGATAGCAAAGCTGAGTAAAATCTAAGTGTTCTTTCTTTATTTGTAATAGGTAAACAAGCCTTTGATAAGGGGTTGTTAATATAATACTCTTTTGGACCTTGCATAGATAAGAAACATGCCTTAGTCGGAGAAAACTGACTCAGCGCTAGGAGTTGATAAGATAGACAAATTCTTTGCAGTTACTCTGGTTTTCCTGCCATTTCTGTCATTACTTTTGCTACCTTTTCCTCTCCAAACTGTTTCTAGAGCACTAAAGCACAGGTATGTATAATGGTATTATATGCAAACTCTCACATAAATATTCTTTTATTTCATTACTTGAATTATTTATATGTACTTGTATAAAAATGATTTTTTCAGTCTTGAACGAAATAAATGCACATCTTCCCAGCATTTGAATCAGGTGTGTGCTGCACAGAGCACAATTACACAATTCTCTGACATAGTAAAGCAGAATAATCTGAAGGTGTTAAAGACAAAAAAAGCTTTTTGGTAAAAATGCATTTGAAAAGCCAAGAAGAGTGATTTTATGATACGCTGTCTCTTTTCCATACCTATATAGCTAGTATAAAAATTGACAAGTGAAAACATTTTAATGTGCCTTTCATATGCAGAAGAGATGATTTCTGCTAATGTTTTGTTATAATGAGTCTTTTAAAGAACTACATTAGAAATGTCATTCATATACTATGATTAATTTTCAACTAAAATTTTTAGGATATGTTTTTATTACACACTTTATTTAACTTTCTGGGAAATTTAGTTTTCTTGACATCTCCAGTTTGCATTCTGTGCCTGTCTTTAGCTAGACTACAATTCCCAAGCAAAGTTTGATGTCAGCAGCATAAGGCATTTCTCAACATAATGCAGGACTTCATGAAGCTTCCCACTGACTGTTAGGAATGTCAAATACCAGAGTCATAATGACACCTAGCCTGCTACTGCAGAAAAACGAAACCCAGATGGGCCTTTGGTGATTTTTTGGTTCTCAGGTAGGAGCACGAAGGCAAGGAGCAGTGGCACCTGAAGGCCCAGCAGCAGCACTCACGGACTGGGTGTTTTCACACTGAATACTAAAGGAGGGTTTCTGTTGTGGCTCTGAGTTTATGCTGACTCAGTGCTGCAGTATCAACTACCTGGTCATGCAAAAGAGGGTTTCCAGAAAACACACTGACATGTATGCTTTTAAAAAATCTTGTTTGCTAATCCAAATTATGCAGGAGAAGAAAGTAAGATTGCCGAGACTACAGTCAAGAAATTAACAAATGGCTCCTCAAAAAGCAGTGTTTGCATTCTGTCGAAGGGAAAGGAACTTTTTGAGGCTTAAATAGTGGTACACTGGAAAAAATTCTGGCTTTTCTTCCTTTGTTCCTGTTCTTATAGGCACAGTGACTGTCTTTTACCCCTTTTTAATTATTGTCTTCTATGTGTTGTTTCATTTTGCTTCTGTCACATGCTGAAATCTATTCTACCTAACTCCCAAAACTGCATTCCTTCAGTAAGCAGTGACTGAGTCTGTGCTGGCAGGCACATTTAAAAGTTTTCCTTTAGCCCCTTCTGAACAGGTCATCTGCTGCAGAGTGCAGGGAGGGTTTGGGACACAACCACCCCTTTCAAAAGGATGTCAGAAAGCTTCAGAGGGGAGAGGAGAGGAGAGGAGAGGAGAGGAGAGGAGAGGAGAGGAGAGGAGAGGAGAGGAGAGGAGAGGAGAGG